>JAVQJG010105207.1:0-26084 GCA_036024015.1 Craterocephalus amniculus | reverse complement strand
AATATAATATAATGGAAATAAATGGAATATCCTGCTTAGATTAGAAGATAAATGGATGGAGACATCGGCCAAAATGTCTGTGACTAATGAGATTACTCAACTAAGTATTTTCTTTTCTTTTTCAAGGCAAACCTTGAAGTTTGGAATTTGCTGGACAATAAATGAAATTGAAGAAAAAGATAAAAATTGAGCCTGTTCATTTGTTTTAATTAACATGGTTCTACTGGCAGATCTGATAAGGCTTATAGTGATCTTCCCTCAGATTATTACGTTGGAGAAAAGTGTCAAAGCCTGGAGAAAACCTGCTCCACCAGGTTTGGTTCACAGGATTTTTCTGGATTAACAGATCTAGATGAGTCATTTTGGAACAGATTACCGCTTAGTCTGGGTTAACATAGCCAGCTAAACCAGAAACCCTGCTTATGGAATCACCCCCAGGACAACCAACATATCTAGTTCTTTTGCAACAGGCCCCAAATTTAACAAACAAAAACAGTGTGGAGAGTTTTAATGAGCTCATCAATAAATCATTGGGTCCATTGTTGGGAGACGGGGCACCAACTGCAAGGGTTATTACCTTTTTTTCTGTTTGTTACACTGAACAGGTGTGAAGAGACAAAATATCTCTTAGCGAGCTTTTTATCCCACACAGAGCCTGAGCTATCTGCTCACTGCAGCTCATCATATCCAGCAGAGTTTGAGTGTGTGGGTGAGACACGCTCCCTGTTTTTCTTAGGCTTCCAGCCAGTCTGCTGAAGCACACTTCATTATGATAGAGCAAAAACAGGATCCAACATAAACAACCATCTACCAATCACCTCAAACTGAACACCTCCAGGTTTCACCAAGTAAATTATTTGCACCTCGTACACACTGCAGTTCTCGCTTTATCGATTTTTCTGAGCTCGCTGAGATATCTGCAGCCAGTTTAAGTCAGACAGATCCAACAGCTGTTATTTATTCATTTGTTTTTTTCTATCTATTGTTTTTTTTTTTACACTTTCCTCGTTTGAGAAGCTGGCTGGAATCCGATTTTCTCTTCTTATCGAGGCTCCACATCTCATTCACACTCCTCTGTGCATTCTTGCCAGGGTGAATCATCCATTTTATCATTTTCATCAACGTGAAGCTTATTTATCCGCATTATATGGTTACACAATAACTGGAGGTTGAGTGCATTGTGTAACAGTAGTGATTTTAGCTGACAAGGCAGCAAAAAGGGCTTTACATTAGCATCCCGGCGTATCAGACACATTTACGAGTCTCAGATAAAAAATGATGCAGAAGAGTAGCATTAACACTGAAAATCACTGGTTCAGAAACATACTTAAAACAGCTTTGTTATTTCTAATCAGCATGCAAACTGGCTCATCCAGTGTAAAGAGGTATTTTTTGTGTTTCATGGGAAGGATGAAGAAATTACACCTCACATTTTATATGTAGACAACAAATCTAATTTATTATCTTATTCACTCCACCAGGATAGACTTTCACATAACAAATGTTCATATAAACATGTTTATGTAATAGGCAGCATGATGTTTTTCTGAGCGGTAGTGTTTTCCTGCTCGCATACAACAGGTTTGGTCAGATTAAACTCTGTAAATCCAAAACCAAAGAGTTTCACAGACATAAGAGAAAACATCAAAGACATGAATGTTCTTGCCAAAGCTGAATTAAATGGGCTGTTTAACTGGAGCTGACCAGAGTTTCCTTAAAGCAACTCTACATGAGTGTCCCACTTTAAAACTCTGTGCTCCTGACTTGTTTTGATCAGGCACTGACATTCGTTAAGTACATTCCTGGAGGGATTATGGTCTGTCATCGTCCTTAGGTCGGAAAGCTGCACTTCACAGCTTTTTATTTTTCCCCCAGCCTGAAGCATCATTTTACAGCAGCAGCAGGTCACACGCCCGCAGCTGGATTTCAACACACTGGCCGTTTTGTGCGCAAGAGAACAACATCAGGGGAAGAGAGGGAAAGAAACCTTAGACTTTTCTCGGCTCACAGAAGGATGCAAGATGGATGGCGAGATGGCCCTTAGGGGGCGCCACATGCAGGGTGAAAATCAGCCAAAACTTAAAAACAGCGAGCACATTCATTGGCACTTACAGCATTTGTTTGGAAGTTCTGTTCATAAAAGTCGGGGAAACTGTGGAACTTTCTCCCCCCGTGATTTTATCTAAATTCTCTTGGTTCGACTGAGAAACATTCGACTGTAACATTAAAGTGAGCTGCATCTAAACTTTGGGCTTGTACCCTTAAAAGATGTCTTTACTATTACAGATGGTTAAAAAAGGAAAAAACAATTGCAAAGCAAACAATCAAATTCCGGCAAATATAGTCGGAGTAACTTTGTGACAAGTACCGCATGGGAAACCCTACTCTAAAGCATGAAACATGACGAACAAACTGTGTGACCTGACCCCACATGAAAATATACTCCGTTGTGTAACGGCTGTTTGTATCAGGAAACCGTCAGTATATTATCAAAGGTAAACAAACAGCCTAAACCCCGTCAGAGATCTGTCATCTCAATGATTAAAACTTTTCCAAAAAGTAATTAGATGCAGATTCAGGGATTCTGTGACGGGCCACGTTTCGGACCATCTGGAAGGCCTCCTCTGTGTTATCAGCCGTCTGAAGAAATTCCTCTGTGCTGCAGTTGTTTGTGCAGGTACAGTAATTATGCTAATGTGTTAGAATCATTGTGGTGGCGACAGTTAAAATGCTGCAGAGTGAGTCTTTGATACAAACATACAGCTGCTTGTGTTCCCTGCTGCCAGGTTTCCATTAGCGAGGTTTTGTGTTTTGCTCTCAGCAGTCTGAGCTCATCCTGCACAGTGTGGAGCGACTTCCCAGAGAGAAGGAATTGGGTGAGGGTTGTTTGTCACTGTCAGCTTGAGGCGCCTCTGGTTTGCACTTGTTTTATTGTAAACGCAAACACAAAGTCAAGTGCGTGCTTTGAAAACCTCGAATTTTGTAAATGCTACAAAAGATTCAATCTGATTCTTGCTTAAAAAAACTGACTGTCCACAGACAGACACGTGAGACTGAATACGCATTTTGTGTTTCCTAAAACAAAAACAACAATAACAACAAAAAACCTCTCACAACCAACAGTTTGGAAAAAGTTCAAATAAAAAGATAAAGAGAGAATCTTGACACGCTGCTGCACATCTTCCCGTGGTGACATGTTGCCGTTCCCTTAAAAATCTTGGTGTCATTTTAGATCTTGATCTATCTTCAGCCTACTACCTGAAGAATGTACCTGGAATAATGAGACTGATGGGACAGCATCATTATCCGTGCATTTCGTTTCAGTAGCTTTACACACGTAGGGTCTATCAAAAAACAAAAAACAAAAAAAACTTACATACCTAAAACCAACCTGACTTCTTCTCATTTCCTCACAAAGATGCAGAAAAGGGAAATATATCTCTCTCCTTCTCAGATCTGGCCACTGCTTCCTGTGTGTCCAAGAATTATCTTAAAATGACGAAACTAATAAACAAATCTGATCTGATCTGCTGACGCCATATGAGCCGCCAAGACTTCCAAGATCATCTGGCTAAAGGTTACTCTCCATCAAGCTAAACATTTCGGCTCTACGCAGACAACATATACGCCGCATTTAGCCTGTTTTCTGTAGTCTGGTTTGTTTTCATAAGCCCTGTCATCCCTGACGGGTGTTATAGCATTGTCCATTGTCACCATGTTTATTTCTGCCTGAACTCTGGTGAATGTGCTGACTAACAACCATGCTAATGTAAGGGATACATGAAAGCATGAAGGCAGCGACATTTAAAACAGTCGACATATTTACGTATATAAAGCACAAAAATAGGGTTTTTAGTGTTTCTCCTGCTAATATCTGAAACAGACAACCAGAAAACCAACAGTCTGCTCTCGTTCTGTTAAACTGGGTAAACATGGACGATGGACGACAGAAAGCAAAAAAAAATAAAAAATCATTTTCTGAGCATCAGAGTACAGATATTTTCTTATTAAACTAAAAAAAAAATCTGTCTCTCTGTTTGTGCCCAGAGTAAGAAAATGTGTCCACGGTTACCTGCCACATCATGCCTTCAAGTCAAATTATATTGCTTTCACTGCACCTCAGAACTGGGAATTTCAAAGGCTTCATTTAACTTATGAAAGACGGGAGCTGAGAGTGCTCTACTGGTAGTTTAATGTTTTATATCTAAACCTTAATCATCATTCTTTCTTTTTTTCTGTCAGACAAATTGTTGGTTATTTCTATTTGATATTTGCTTCCACTATGAATAAAACACTAATTTAAGGATGAAGGAATGAAGGAAATGTAAATCTGTATTCATAAAGAGGTACGCCTTATCCCTTAAAAAACCATTTGAAGAGTTAAACAGCACAACTTGTATCCAGCTTGTGTTTGTATTGGATCTTCAAACTGTTGGATAATTCACAAATATGACCAAATTGCCCAGAGCCCAAACTTGGCCTCATCCTCTCCAGTTTTGCTCGTTCTGGTTTCTTTTTAAAAAAAATTTTCCTCTCCACTGTTGTCCCCCATCGTGTGCATGCTCACTCAGTATGGAGGATCGAATCGAACAGAAGATATGATGCATCTGTTGGCTTCATTCGATGCATAATCATTTTTCATGAAATGGTTTATTTTAACATAATTAGACTAATGTGAGTCATACAATGCATTTGTTTTAATAGAATTATACTTGGATGTTAATAACCTGGACTGAAAAGTGATAAGAGATGAGTTGAAGATGCTTGTTATTTATGAAGATGCTTGCTGTCTTGTTTTCCTTGTAAAGCTCTTAAAAACACAGTTTAATATTTGTTTTGAATAAGCATCGCTCTGTGACCGGGCCACGTCTGGGACAGAGATTTGTGGACCATCGAGGGCTTTGCTGTGAATCACTGACACACCAAGCAGCCGTGATGGTGAAGCACCGTCCATCTGGTTCCTCCGGTAAAGTATGACAAACTACTCTGAGTCAAGTGCATAAAACACACTCCTGATCCTGGATAGAGTTAGAGTTACTCTTTACAACTATGTTGTTAACAGTATCCCTGGAGATATTTGTTGTTGATGCAGAGAGTCAATAATTTATCTTACTTCTGAGTCATTTTCAGGACATTAAAAAGTAAAACTCATGCATTGTATAAATGATATAGTGTAATCTCATCGTGTACAGTAGTGGACAAAAACAGGAGGGTGTTGATCGTACAGGTCACAGGATCGTCACACATCGTCACCTGGACCAGTTTTACACATTCATTCACCAGCGTTTCTCCTGCACTGACCCCGTGGGACGCCACACCTTGACATTGCCAAAAATGAAATTGTTACATTAAATTGGTCGTAATGCTACTTCTGGCCAATGAAGCTGACACTGGTTAGCTTATCATCTATGGATTGTAATGTATTAACCATTAAATGCCATTTCAGTTATAGGATATATATATACTAAACTCTCTAAACTCTAAAGATGGTGTTTTATAAACTAAGTGCTCCATATAATGCAGCCAAAGCACAAACCGGCTGACCGGCTACTGGCAAGGAATAAAAAACTAAACTAATGGTGACACCGATACATAGGTGTCACCCGAAGCCAGCCTGGGAATCACAACTCTAATTTAACTCTACCTAACCTCACACAGGCCAAGTACAATATTAAAAAAAATAACAAATCAGCTATCACAGGTTTATTCAATTAGTCAATTCGTTAAATTCAACTTGAATTTACTGTTTATTCAATTAATCGAGATTAAACATTTTATTAGGTTACATTTTATTTGAAATGCATAGATGTCTAATGGCTGTCCAATAAGACAATTGTTAAATCCTTGGAAATCTTTCATAAAGGATAAAACATTTTTTATCTTATTTTCATTTATTATTATTATTATTGTTATTGATATTTTCTGTTTCCCCCTTGAGGGATTGCCACCTTATAGTGGTCAGGGGATTTGTGGGCCTCAGTGACTGTAAGAGCGATACCAGCAGGAGCTTTGGTTTCAGGTGGGACACCCAAGCTGGACAGGTCTAAGGATAGAGGCTTGACCAGGTTTAATCAATCCATTTCTAGAGAACTTGACTCCGCTAACAACCCAGACCCATTGAGAAAACCCTTATCAACAACAATGAAAAAAAGGCAAAAGCATAATGTGTACTCATGATGCCCCCATTCACATTTCTGCCTGTCCCCTCATGTAAGCATTCCTGAAGCCGCTCTGCATCCGCACATCATTCAGCTCTGCAGAGTCCTGCTAACAAGCCATTAATCCGCTTCAGGTGTGTTGGAGAAAGGATGCAGTTAAAAGTTGTCGGATGGAAGCTCTGAAGGACTGGACTTGGGCACCCCAGGTCTAAATGCTCCATTTACTTTCCAATCTAAGCAACACAAATGAGCAACCTGAAGCTATTGTTTATGCCAAACAAAGCCCTTTCTTGGTTTTCTTTTAAACAGCTTAGTTTTCATACTTTTGCTGAGTTCAGTAATGATAAACTTTCAGTTATTTCTTCAATTTCAGAGAAAAACTAACAAGTAATGACTGATGTTGCATTTGTTTCAGAAGCAAAATTCAGAAATTGAAAATTGATTTCTTTTTTCTTCATGAACAACTTGAATTGAACTCGTTTACTTTCAGAACTCAAGATGTGGGGGAGTTTGAAATCTATTAAAAATAATTAAATAAAGCAGCTATTTCATTAGTGAGTTCAGAACATTTCACACTTCACTGTGACCATCACCAGGGAACAGAAGCTGCTGTATATTAATGAAAGTATGATATTCATTAATTTAATTAGACGGCAAATTATTTTAAACCTGTAGCACGTGTGCTGGAGGGAGCAGCAGCCTGCAATCGCCATGCAGGAAAATCTGCTTTGTGCCTTAGTTTAGCTGCTTCAAACACGGTTATTTTTTCTTATGATTAGAGATCATCCAGTGTCATGCCATAGTTTTAATTTAGAGGAATGATTTGGAAGTCTAGCAAATATCAGCTAATTACTTTTGGATTTTTACCCTAAAAGAATCAAGAAACTAATTAAGTCAGTTTGATGATTTTTTTAAGGTAAAATGAAGTAAATAAAGAAATATTCCTCTCACCAGCTAATAACACCAGTTCGAAGCTTTATTTCTTTTTGGTTTCTCAACATTTTCTTTTTAAAATTTTCTTTTTATCTTTTTTCCTTTGATTCAGTTTAATTATATATTTCAAATCTTTTTCTTAAATGTCATTAAAATTTTGTTTGGGCTCATGACAGGTGAACCACAGACAAAAAAGAATTAGTAAAAAATAATGATGAAATGACAAATTTTAAGTATGTTAAATTTTCCTATGAGAATATCAAAATTAATAAAATAGGGGAAAAAAGAAAAAGAAGGTTGATAAGTAAAATTTATCTCATGAGAAAGTTCATGTGAATAATCAGTAAAATTTTAAAATATTACTGATTTGTTTTTGAGGGGTTTCTTTTTAAGTACCCATTAGTTCCTGATTGGTTCCTCTTTGCTTTCCCTGATAACTAACCAGTGCTGTCCTAATAAACCTGGGCAGTGCATTCACCAGTAAATACTGGTTAACAATCCACCCGTCCCTGATTTGTTCCTAAGGAGTTCCCTAGTAACTTAAGGACAATTTTGTACCTCATTGTGATACCTTTATTTTTTAATAATCAAATAATAAATAAATACACATTGAAATAAATTTAATAAATTGTTCTTTTTTAAATAAAAAATGAATAAATAAACAAATAAATAAGTTTAAACAATAAAAGAAATAATAAATAAATAAATAGTTCTAATATTTTTTTATAATCTCAACATGTTTTTAATGATTTGTCTTATTAATGATTATTTGGTTAATATTTTACAGACTTTTTATTTAGTAGTGCTCTCATCATTCTCTCAATATATGACTGCAGCATCTTTCTGAGGCACTGTACACAAATAATACTGTCCTCCCATAAACTTAATGTCGAAAACCCCAACAGCTCCATTTCGGCTGATAAAAAATCTTTTAGCAAAGAGAGAAATATGAAAAATGACTACTCTGACCTGTCTGTGAGTCCAGAAGGAAACGTCTGTCCTCGTTTCCAGCGATGATGCGATACAGGATGGGATCCGGTCCGCCGCCGTCTCTGGTGAGCGCAGAGACGCTCACTACCTCCGACCCGATCTCTAATGATTCTGGGAGTTGGGCGGTGTACTCTGAGCTCAGGAAGACGGGCTGGTAATCGTCAAGGGAGACCACGTCCACAGTCACCGTGGCGACAGAGTAGAGGTGACGAGGCAGGCCGCGGTCGGTGGCCTTCACCTTCAGCTCGAAGGCGGGCGGAGTGTCTGAGGTCAAAGGTCGCTCCAAACGCAGAACCCCCGAAAACTCATCCAGAGAGAAGTAACCGTCATCGCCTGCTAGGATGGAGTACTTCACCTCCGAGTTTATCCCTGGAGAACAGAAACACAGACAGAAGAGCTCCAGCAAGTCTGAAATCTGAGGATAGAAACCCTTTCTAACCTCATCTAATGGAGGATTGTAATGTTTCATTCCTGATAAAAAAAGAGTTTACATTTTGCACCTCTCTTTAAAAATGTTGCTCATGTAAAGGGCATCATGTCACCCTCCACATCCCAGAGGAAAAAAAAAATCTCCCACATAAAGAGGCTGAAAACAGTCAGGATTGCTTCGGGTCCCGCTGCCCTGCCGAACTAAATGCCTCCAGACAGATTTAAGTCAACCCTGCGATCGCCTTCTCTCTTTCTGAAAGACTACATTGTTCTGAAAATGACTGATCAAAGCTCCAGTTAAAAAGGAGACAACTTTTACACATCTAGACTGATGCTGCATTAATAGCTACAGTATATGGAGTATGCAGGTGATTTTACACATTTATAGAATTGGAAAATTAATTAATGCATTGTATTTGTGAAGATGGGAAGTAAAAAGGTGATTTTTTCTCTAACAATAATCACACCAAGAGAATCTATAATTGTTGCATCCCTAAATGTTGCATAAAAATAAAACCTTGTGAGGATGTTTAACAGTGCAGGAGAGAAAAAAAACATCAGAAAATGAGTCAAAAAGTCTAAAAATCAGGAAATGTTGAAAGATCTAAACAGTCTCTACAGCAACTTATTTTTCTGACTTGGAGAAAAACATGGTGCTTTTCCTGAGCGTGTTCCTTATTGTGTTTAGGAATCACACACCCATCACATCATCCACCTGCTCCACAGTTAGAAAAACTCAGAAACCTGTGAGGCTGAGTCACACGCGCTTTTGTCGTGGAAGTTCTGGATCATCTGCTTCTGGAGGATAAGCCAGATTACTGGGATTGTTGTGATTAAAGGTCAACATTTCTGAACACAAAACTTAAACAAACATATCATTTATGTCGGCAGACTGCGGAAGGAAAATGAATTCTTCCATTTTGTTCTAAACATAAGTGGTTCTGGACAGCTGATGAAGATTTTACTGCTCACTGATGGTTTTGTTAAACTGATAAACCCATGACAGATGCTGAGACACCAGGAGACAGAAATACATCCTTGGAAGACAAGCTGCTGCACATCTGAAGGAGTGGCCGACCTGTTCAGGCTTCGTGCACCAACCTGTCTAAATCTGTCCTTCTTTGTGTAAAAATGGATCTGTCAGCTTTTGTGTGGGTGTATTTATTTAATTTCACAGTTTAAACTGAGGCCATAAAACTCTCCGGGGCTCAAACAACTAACACAAACAGCACACACATCTGCAATGCCTGAACCTCTGCAGCTGCTTTCAGATGAGAAAACTGTTTTACAATCAAAAACCTATAAAAAGTTAAATTACCACAGTAAGTAATTACTGTAGTAATAAGGATTGCCTGCAGAGCAGAGACTGTTTGCTCACAGACGGGTTTAGATGTGTCTGGTATCAATAAGATTAAAGGGAGAAACCAGCTGTGCACCAATGATATAAATCACAGGAAAAACATGAAGGAGAAACACAAAGGGAGATAGAAATCAATGATTTGAAAAGGCTTCGTACAAATTAGCACTTTCATTTATCATTTAATCTGGTCAGGAATGTTAATGCCAGCAATAAGCTTCAGGATGATTGTCTCTGATATGGTCACTGTGCCAGATTAGGTTATTATCGCCTCCTTTTTTCCCAGCCACTGAAATGTGAGCAGTTACAGAAGAACTGGAGCAACAAAGTGGATAATGCATCACTCACATTCCGCCCCTATTCTCATATGCTGCTCCTGATGAACAGAATCAAATACGTGATGAAATCCATCCACACATTTTAGAAACATTTTCCAGTTAATATAGTGGTACTAAATGGTGTCTCTCTGTTTCTGTTACTTTTTTTTAACCAATTCTTTAAACTTCCTGATAGACAGGTAATTTTTGAAAAATGTTTATTAAAAATCACTTAAATCTTGAGCAGGATCCAAACTCTTGAAGACCTGCCAGACTAAGACCGCCATGCTTCAGTTTGGCTTTGAATCTGCTTAATCAAAGACAGATAAAATGGAGCCTGCACATGGATGTGAGGCAGCAGCAGTGGAGCTCAGTGCTGCTCTTGTTTTCCTGCTGTTTCATATCGCCAGTCATGTCTCTGAACGCTGGCCACCGCACCGTAAAAAGCTGCATTCACTATCACTGTTGGCAACAGAACTCTTAAACAATGTTTGCAGACAAGTTTATTAACTTTGTTGGATGTCTAAACGGAGCCAGTCTATAAACCACTGTGTTTTCAAACTGGAAATCATTTGGACAAATCAGCTGTGCATGGTGGCTTCAATCATACCAACTGTTAGCTGAAACTAAACTGGTGAAATCAAGATGTTAAAAAAAACAGTTCACAGAAATGACTACAGACTGCTCTGTAGGGAGGAGGCGTTTAAAAAGAAGTAAGGACTAGGGATGTCCCCATTTTTATCACGATTCAGTTTATATCGATTTAATGGATAACAATTCAATGTTTGCCGATATCTCAAATTCAGACATGATCCAATTTCAAGTTGATTTGACACAAGATCCAACAACTGACACGAAACAATATCGCAGGTAACTGAACAGTCATTTCCATTCATATCAAAATACCAAAAAGCAACTAGAAGATCAGTTAACATTTTTATTCCAGAGCTTGGATTTTTGAATTGATCAATTTAAATCAAATCTGTCTGTTCCTGTAAGATGAACTAGTAATAAGGGGAAACCGACCGATATGCCAGGGGAACATAAAATTCAGCCAATTTCAAATTTTCAAAAATTCAGCCAAATGATGAAAGAACTGAACAGTGCTGTTAAGAGGACCGATAAGGCTGAGTTGAACATTACCCATCCCTAGCCCCAAGTAATGATTTATTGTGCAGTAGCTCTCTGCCTTTCTGTAGTCCCATCTCTTAAGTAAAACCAATGTGGAACTAGTTCTAGTACAGAATCCCTGAAGTATAAAAGATCAACAACGGGGATGTTACGTGTGGAATTTCTTGAGTGTGTAAGGCTGAGATGGATCATGCATGACCAACAGTGTGTGTGAAGCTCTCTGTAGAAAACTACACCCCAGACAGTGCTGCTGTCCCCATGCAAACCTCACAGAAAGAGTTTACACAGTCATCCAAGTGGACAGCTGTTATAAGCAACAATGGCAGAGAAATATCTGTTGATTTAAATGAGTTGATTTGGCATGAAAGGGAGTTTAAACTTCTGAAATATCAAACCTTTAGTCAAATTGAATTACATGTGTTTGGTGTGAACAGCAGAGCAACAGGTGGAGTTTGTTCTCGGGTTGCCTGGTTTCATTGTGTTTCATTGTGTGTACTAATTAACAATCTACACAATCCCAGAGAAAAAAAAGCAAACAAACTGGAAATATGCATGCAGAAACTCAAAAGAGACACATGTTGCATTACTTATGGATGTGTTTTTTCACTCAAACATAAAAGCTGCCTGAACTCTGCATGCTGTGGTTTTATACTGGTTGAAACAGAAATAATGCGGTTCAGTTAAAGGCTGCACCAGTCAGACATGATTTAATGAGTTAACGTGGTCTGACAGTAGAAGGTGCATTAAACATGACGGTTTAACTCAGAAAATGTCAAATTGGATGCATAATGAGCATTCAAATGAAATATGGTGAATAACTGTGATCATGTTATGAAAACACACCATTAATGTTCCAAATGACAGCGTTAGAAAAACATGTGAAGAGGAGAGTTTAATCTGGAGCTAGATTATGAAACACACTTAACAGAAGCTAAACATGTAAAATGACTGAGAGCTCACATATAAAATGAGGCATTAAAGCTGCCAGGGCCAAGAGGTAAAATCTCTGCATAGCAAATGATTACCAACACAGCTGGAATGACGCAGTGGAAAGGTGTTTTAGAAGGCAGAGCTCTGTTAGGAATGGATTAGTCCTTCATTATGCTTAGGATAAATGTACACACACAAAGGCAAGTCTGTGCTCAAAAGTCTAAAAGGATTCCTGATACCACCACAAAGTTTTGCTTCGGCATGCCGTGACCTGAAAGAAAGAATACAATACTCTTTACAGCTCACCTGTGTCCGGGTCTTTGGCGTATATGACGGCGATGGGCGTGCGGACCGTTGTGTTGTCGAACACGGTGACCTCGTAGTGGCTGGAGGAGAAGCGGGGCGGGTTGTCATTCATGTCCTGGATCATGAGCAGGATGTCGGCCTGACAGGATCGACCACCGCCGTCAGTCGCTTTCGCCGCCAGCCTGAACTCCATGTCCTTCTCACGGTCCAACTCGGCCAGAGTGAACAGCTGACCTGGAGAAGGTGGATTCAGCAAAACTCAGAAAAGGACCAACATAAAAGATCATCTTTTTGAGAAAACAATCTTATTGCTTTAATTTTCCAACACTGCAGCAAAAACCTCAATGAAAAGATAAAGTTTTTTGTTTGTAGTCTTCAGGGATCATATTGGAACACAAACTCTGTGATTTTGTTGTGTGGAGAAGTGTGCAGGCTGCTAGTTTCTGAACCGTTATTATTCTTTTGGTATTAGTCATCTGTTCAGCCAAGTGTTTTGACATAATCACTTCACTTATGCAGCTTCTAGTGCTAAAAGGTCAAAATGAGAGGATAACAACCCAGTACAGATGTTCTGTTTGCTGCTGCACCGCCAGCCAACTTGTTCATTCTAACCTGCAAATATTTCAGACTAAAATAGCTTTTTTTCGAATAAAAGCTGAAATATGAAACCTTTGTTTGCAAAAGTCATCTCCTGCGTTTCCTGTAACAAATTCAGACACATCCAGGTGGCAGTTTGGTGGTTTAAAAATACTGGAAAATTGCCTCAAATTACACACCACAGACCATTGTGTCTTTCAGGTTGAAGCACTTATGAAAGGGGTTATTGTCTTAGAAGGACAAAAAAGTCTCTGAAAGGGTAGCTGTCATCTGTAAAGCCAGGTGGACCTTGAGCTGCAATTTCTGCAGCTTAACATAACATGTTTAAACTTCCTGAGGTCACTGAGAAGATGGAATAAAGAGTGAAGGATGGGAGTAAGGGGATGAAAAGGAAACAGCATACTGGGTGCCGATCATCAGCCCAAACACTCACTGACTGAGAGCCAATCATCTTACCCGTCCTGTGCTCCAGATGGAACTTGCTGACATCCGGACCATGCAAGGTGTACGAGATGTCACCGTTCGCTCCCACGTCAGGATCTGAAGCTAACACCTTGAGCACAAACGTGCCGTGGGGCAAGTTCTCCATTAACACCTCTCTGTACTCCGGCTACAAAAAAACAGAGGATCGGGACAATAATCACACCTCAGTGTGTTTCAGTATTGGATCGATCTGATTGCAGCAACGAAATCAAGTACAGGTATAGAAGTCTGGTGATGAAGATGGAGGGAGGGAGGGATGGAGCTCATGCAACCTCGTGATAATTCAAACGAGCAAGTTAAAGTTAAAGGCAAATGTCTTGAGGTTCCACACACCTGTTCACACACTGGACTGTTGTCATTGATGTCCAACACGTGAACGTCGACGGTATTCAGAGCCTCAAACTTCCCATCGGTGGCCGTCACCTTCAGTGTGTATCTGTCTTTGGTCTCTCGGTCCAGACTCTGCTTCACGATCAGACCCCACTGGCCCTCATCCTCCTGGATTATGGCAAATTGGCCCAGCGGGTCCCCATCTGTAGGAGCAACAGTTCCAACAAATACATGGGATTATGTTTTAATTTTTGCTTTAGGGGCTCGGCAGGGCTTTTCCTGGGAATAATGAAAACATTCAGCACCATATGTTTTTGTTATCAATTGATCTGAGGACCGTTTTTTATGAATCAGTCACACATTTGCTGTTTAAAATCTTCCAAGATATTCCTCCCTGTAATCTCGGGCATAAAGTGATGCCAATGCGAGTTCACTTGCAAGCTAACCAATACCCCTGGTATACATGCGGACCAGAATTCACTCCTTTGTCTGACCTAACGTTTATATGCATGTTCACACTACTGCACATGGATGGACTATGCATGGCACTTGACCAAGGTTTGTTTAAAGCGAAACGCAGTGCCATGTAAATGCACCCTGAGAGTCTAACCAAGCACCAATTACAGGGTCTGAACACTTCAGTATTTTAGTTTTTAAAAGAATGACCAAAAAAAACCCCAAACAAAACAAAATAAAGAATTGCTCAATTCTACACCTTCATGCAGAATTGTTGGGGAATTCATAATGAAAATAAGTCTGAAACAACTTTAAAAAAGTATGAAAAGCTTTTTTTTTCTGATTTAATATTCATGCTTGTTTCTGCAGAATGACTTGTGCTGCTGTCTCTTGTGTATCCTAACTTTGTATTTCCTTCAGATTAATAGAAAGGTTTTTAAATTCCCAGGTTTCATATTAATGCAGCAGCTTCTTTTCTACTTAGTACAATGACGACTTCTTCCTGATGAATTATTCAATCGTCTCTCTTCGCTGTCTCTCTGTTTTATATTGAGGGAGATTTTTCTTCAGCACACTGACTCTCTTGGGGTCTCTGATTCTTCTGTTCTCCCCTGAAAACTTTACGTTTGTGTTTCACAGACTGCACAGCTGACACTGACTGCTGATCATGGCCTCTGGTCTGTGTGTTACCACAGATTACATCACAGCCACACACCTCGTCTGACAGGTGATTCGTGCGGACAAAGCTGTCACAGGAGTCTGATCACTGAACAAATGGTTCAGCTTTAAGAAGGAATCTGTCTGGAGCTGTCGTGTGGGTCTCGTGACTGAAGGCAATCATTGATTTTCTTGGCAGGAATAAAGCTCTACCTGGATGCTGTTGTACACAAACAGCCTGCAGCACAGCGTCTCCATTTAAAGTTCAATAACTTCCTGGGAGTTACCCAGGAATATTGTTAGGGGAACTGATATTGATGCCGACAGAATAAAATCTCCGAAGTGACCCCATAATAGACTGACCTCAAATAACAAACCCAAGGAGACCCAATTTATGTACAAAACAGTATAGTAAGTTCATCAGTAATCAGCATATCTGACACAAAGCATCGGGAAAGCTGTTTCCACAAGTCGACACAACGCACACAGTTTGATTCATTGTTATGCAAAGTGATACTTTGGACAGAAGGTCGAATAAAAAATTAAGCAAAAAGATGAAGAAGAGGGATTTTAGAATGTTATTTTGCTTATTAAATTAGTAAAATCTGAATAAAAAATGATGTCTACCATGATAAAAAAGAACATTTCTGTCTTGGACCAGCAGCAAGCAAAGAAATGATGGTGTCCTCCTGCAGGATGGGGCTGATTAGTTTTATCTCATGGAAGCATTCAGCAGCTCATTATTCGCTGTGTGCAAACATTGGCAGGTGGAATCTGAGAGTTTTAGACAATCAGAGAAGAAATTCTTCAGCTCCACATAAAACCCCCCATGCTATCTCAGCTATCAGTAGTGTTTGAATTAATCTGAATGTCTGTAACTGGATCATTAAATATGTGTAAAAAGAATTATGCCGGTTAAGTGACATGTGTGGTGTAGACCTGTAGCTCTGATGAACACCTACTGAAATTGTTGGTAATAAATGGGGAATTTGGCCGAGCTGCCTTCAGGGAACACAGAGTGGTGGTGGGCAGCTTTAATGTCTCTTTCTGTTGCTTCTTTGAGGCGAGCCAAACCCTACCATCAGAAGTAATTCTAGTGTACACACTCATCTCTTACAAAAAAACAATATTGTGACAGCGAGCTGCTTTGGAGCAGTTTAACTGTCAGGGATTTGCATTAATTCGAGGCTTTGTTTGTGTCTTTAGCTGCAGGGCATTTAGTTGGTATTCTCGTCCTGTCAGCCGCTCCTCTGAATAATACCACGAGTCGGTTCAGTGCGATTAACTAAGATTTCATTACACCTCACTAATGTCTTGATAAAACCAACAGAGCATGAGATGCAAATAAATCAGATAAAACATGAATGCTGCAAACAAACCAACAACCTTAACATCCAGCACCAAAATGAAAGGCTAACATACACACCCGTGATGTAACACGTCACAAGGCGGTTCTCCAGAGACACATCAGCATCAGTGGTCGTCATGGAAACGATAGGTTCAAAGGGGGTGATGTTCTCCACCACCGAGCCGCGGTACGTGTCTTCGGAGAACTTCGGCGGGTTGTCGTTCTCGTCCGTAACCATCACCTCCACCAGGACGCTCGACGACAGCTTGACGTCGCCCCCGTGGTCGGTGGCCACCACGTTGAACCTGTAGACTCTGGTGGCCTCGCAGTCCGTCTCCCGCAGGGTGGTGATCCAGCCGCTCTCCTCGTCGATGGCAAACACCTCCGTGACGTCCTGCAGGGTTTCGTCAGGCAGAGACTCCAAACTGTAAGTCACCTGACCGTTGGTGTCCGTGTCTGGGTCGTTGGCTGTCACCTAGGAAACAAAACATTTTGTAAGTGAACCGTCGCGCTGTTATTAAGGACTTTTATGTGCTCGAGATAGGTGTGAAACTGGTCCAGGACTAAGCGAAGTTGTACGTTCCAAACTAAAAGTGAACTGATGAATAACTTCTCAGTAGTTTCATTGGGTCCAAAGGTGTGGTCTACTTGTTGTAATTTATAATATTAGAGCGAGAAACACCCATGAAATTCACACAAATGACTTTACTGTTGTACTGCAAAAGTAGCTGACTTTCAATCTTAAAGCAAAAAAATCACAGTAACATCAGTCAGCAAGCCACTGATATGTGTACCCTACCCCCTTGAAATTCCAGAAACTTCATAATGTGCTTCCCACACAGAAATGAAGTTATAAATTATCTCCAAGAACTGAATTCAGCCTTGTAGGGACTCTTCTCTCTCATTTGCTCAAACCATACACCTCAAGCTACTTAGTTCATTATCTTTTAGAAACAAGTAAATCTATACAAAGAAACCCTTTCTTTGTCTTACCTGAATAACCGTGGTTCCTGCAGGCATGTTTTCAGCCAGAAAAGCTCTGTATGGGCTTGCATCAAAAACCGGCTGGTTGTCGTTTACATCCTGGACCTGTATGCTCACAGAAACCAGCGATGCCACATCCGTCCCATTATGGTTCCCCTGGGCGATCACATCTATCTGGTACCACTTCGTCTTTTCGTGGTCAATGGTCTTCTGCAGCACCAAAGTCCCGCTCTCCTTATCCATGCTGAACACTTTGTCTTTGTTGCTTTCAACCGTGTTCCCGTCAACCAGGCTGTAAATGAGCGGCATGTCGGAGTCTGCCTTCACAGAGCCGATCTCCGTCCCGACGGGAAAGTCTTCTGCTGCTGAGAAGGAGTAGAGGGGCTCGGAGAACTTGGGAAGGGGAACCTCGGGAGGAAGTACTTTCACCTGAACTGGAACGGTGGAGTTATAAAAAGGGAAGCTGCCATCACGGGCCTTGACTTTGAAATTGAATATCCTGTTCTCCATGCCAACAAGACTCTCCTTAACACTCACGACTCCAGTGAAAGGGTTGATCTCAATGATGTCTTCCGTGACCTCCTCTGCTTCATCTACGGTGTAGGTGACGTCTGCGTTTTTGCCATCGTCAGCATCATAAGCAATGATTTGAATGACAGGGGAACCTTTGTTTACGGTTGACTGGATGGAAACTTGATACTCGGATGCTTTAAACTGAGGCACGTTATCGTTCTCGTCGGTGAGGATGATTTTCACGGTGCAGAAGGCCACTTTTCCTCCACCGTCTTTAGCCATCACTTTGATCGCGATGACTTTCTGCGTGGGGTTTTCTCTGTCCAGCGTTTGAGTCGTGACAATCTGCCCATCCTTGTGAATGGCAAATTTCTCATCGGCGAATGTGTTGATGATGGTGTAGTCCACGCTGCCGTATGGCCCGTCATCGGGGTCAACGGCCGCCAGTCTGATCACACGAGTTCCTGCCTCTGCATTTTCAGCCAGCTCGGCCTCGTAGATGTTCTGTTTGAAGAAAGGACTGTGCCTGTTGCTGTTTATCATGTCGATGTTGACGGGCGCAGTTTTCTGAAACACTCCGTCAGACACAGCTACAGTCAAGTTGTAGTAAGGATCCAAATTCCTCTTGCAGACGTTAGAAAAGGAGATGATTCCTGAGGAGTCATTGATGTTGAAGTATCGGTCTTCATTGCCTGAGATGATTTTGTACTTGAGGTTATTTAGGTCATCGGCGTCAGGGTCTGAGGCTTGGATTTTGATGACAATGTGACCACATTTTGCCATTTCGTCCAGTGTAGCTTCATACTGAGAGCTGACAAAGTCTGGAGGATTATCATTGACATCAGTAACATTCACAAAAACCGGGACCTCACTGCTGTGAGGAATCGCCCCGTTGTCTAGGGCTTTGATTTTTAAATTAAAGTGTGTTGTGTTCTCATGATCTAGCACCTGCTTTGTGACGATTAACCCAGTTTCAGGGTTTATCTCAAAGAAATTGTCTTCATTTCCCTCTGTTTTAACTATCTGATAGGTCAAATCTTTATTTCTACCAGAGTCTCTGTCAGTGGCAGTGAGTTGTACGACAGAGGTGCCGACAGGAAGCCCTTCAGCAGTGTTCACACTGTAGAATTGCTGGGAGAAAACCGGTGCATTATCGTTGAAATCCTCCACTTCTATTTCAATTGAGGCCTCTGAGAAAGCTCCCGTCACAGAGTCAGTAGCTCTGACCGTCAGCACGTGCATAGTTTGACTTTCATAGTCAAGCGGGTTGGTGACTGTCAACACACCGGTCTTAAAATCAATGTGAAAATGTTTTGAAGTGTTTTCCTCCTCAAGGTTGTAGATAAGCCGATAACCCTCTGGGTTCCTGGCCTGTACATGAAGGATGGTGGTGAACGGGGGAATATTTTCGGGAACTTTCAAGGGATAAAGAAGCGTCTGGAAAACTGGATTGGTTCGATTCCTCACTTGTATACTGAGCTGAGCCAAGGTGCTGTGACTGGGTTCTCCTTCATCTGTAGCATAGACTGTCAATACATATTTATTCAGAGCCTCAAAATCAAGTGGTCTTTGAAGGGAAACATCACCTACATTAGGATCTATCCTAAAGAGGTCAAAGTCCTCTTCCAGAGAGTACATGATGGATCCATTTTCTCCCAGATCCCTGTCTATGGCTGTGGCTTGATACAAAACATCTCCTGGCTCAGAGTCTTCAGAAATCATCATAGAAAAAGGCAGGTTTAGAAACTGTGGAGAGTTGTCATTATCATCTTCTATAAAAACCTTGACCTGGGTCGTGGCCGTTCTGGGTGGTGATCTTGCATCTTGTAGTTTTACCACTATGTCATAAACATCTTGCTCTTCTCGATCGAATGGGATACCGATGGTTTCAAGAACACCCGACGTCTCAGAAATTGCAAACCTCCCCATTGGATTCATGACAGAAAACATAAGAGGCTCATTCAAATAGCATCCTGAGACTTTGAGCACTGCCAAAGTTTTAACTGTCTCCATGTTTTCTGCGATGCTTACAGAGTAAATGCTCTGCTCAAATCCAAGATCGCTCACTGTTAAGTTTGTTACATTTATCTTGACAGTAGCCGAGTCTTTGAAAAGGCCGTCGGACGCTATGATGACCAGCTGGTAGAAGGACCTGAAGTCAGACGCATTGTTCACGGTGATGACTCCAGTATTGGGGTGAACTGAAAAGGCATTGTGAAGATTTCCCTGAGTGATGCTATATGAGACTGCCGAGTCGGCGTCATGGGCCGTGACACGGACAACCTCTGTGTCTTTGACAGCTGGGACGATGATGGATGACTCATACACTGGTGTGGTGAATTGTGGTGTGCAGTCATTCAGGTCCAGGACGCGAATGGTGACCTTGGCAGGCTCTGATGCGTACAGTGATGGCTCCCCAGAGTCTTTCACCTGCACTGTGAGGTGATACTCAGCTTTGGTTTCATAGTCAACTGGTGAGATTAAAGAGATGGTTCCCATACTGGGATCAATCTTGAAGACTTTCAGAGCTTCTGGTTCGAGGATGTGATACATCAGCACAGAGTTAGAATCTCGATCTGCATCTGAGGCCTGAATGACCAGAGGAGTGTTTCTCTCTCCCATCACCATGCTGTTTATATGAGCCGACTCACTAATTTGTCCCAGGTACTCCCTCCGCTGGAAAACAGGAGGATTATCATTCTCATCGATCACATAGATGTTGACGAACGTCTTAGACGAGGCTCCAGTGGTGGTGGAGGCAGTAACTTTCAGCTTGTAGGTCTCACACTTCTCAAAATCAAGCGACCTTTGAGTAGAAATCCACCCAGTGTACGGGTCGATGTAAAATGTCCCGTTCATGTTTCCACTCTCTATCCCATAATACACAGCAGCTGGACTGGCAGCGGAGACTGTTATCACTGGCGTTCCAGGAGTGCTGAATTCACTGATCTCTGTTAAATATTCGTCTGAGGGAAAGGTGGGTGGGGTTTGGTCGGAGATGTGAATGTGGACGTGGACAGAGCTTAGGTCGGAGCGTTGTGGGAAGCCCTGATCGGTGGCCTTCACCATCAGGTGGAACCGGTCTTGAGGCTGAAGGTCCAAAGGTTTGGAAACAGTGATGGAGCCCAGCTCTGGATCTATAGAGAAGATGTTGTCAGTATTACCTGCAGGGAGAAAGAAAAACAATGTTATGCAAAGGAAACTGCAGCTAAAAACATCTTTAAAGATCAGTTACTATAGTGGTTTATTTTAAAAACAGATGTATAGTTTTGTAAGAATCACACAAACCATTTCCACCTGTTTCCACCTAACCAACTTCAACCTACAGCAGTGGTTCCCAAACTGGGAGGCAGGACAGGGGCGGGGGGTACAACAAGGCTAAATGAAACTTATAGTTTTTGCACTGCTAGAAAAACATGGACAAATTTGTGAAAAGTAGCAATGGGCAAACAATTACAAATCAACAACAAAGATTCTAGCTCCCATAAAGTCAAAGACAAGAATTTATGATGAGGCATGTCTTGCCCTAGGCTTGAACAGGTAATGGTGATGGTCAATGGTGGGTAATTAAGAGAGAACATAATGTAGGGGGTTGTATGTCTCATATTCATGAGCTTTTGACAGGATGAAGCCACTTGGGGATACTTCATCCTGAACACAGAAGAAAAGCCTGTTGATTACTTCAGCAATAAACCCCTCATCTACTCATAGCAGAAATGTTTTACTAAAGCTCGACTCGCTCACTACCACACTATAGCAGAGGAACTGATCATTCCTTTTTCCTTTGACGGGGTTTTAAAAATGGTTACTGAGGTAACAGTAAATAAACTAAAGACTATTTTGCATCAAATCCATTAGTGGTGTGAGTGGAAGGGCTCAACATTACAGTTGTTGATGAAAGGGTTTGGAAAGCACTGAAGCACTGATGCTGAAACTGAAATGGCTGGGAAGATCATTTAGAAACTCTTAGATTTAATCTCTACACCCTTGAACTCTCTATTTTTCTTTTTCTTTTTCCTTTTCTTGTGTGTGCCATTCTCAGGTTGTGGTTGAAGGGGGGTAGGTCCCAATGTTCAAAATTAGAAAATGATGGCAGCTCCCAGGTGTGCATATGTATAACTAAATGAATGTGAAACAGAGTTAAGGTGAAAAGGAGCAAGTATGGATTAGATATAAAAATAGGTCCCTGCTGCTCACCAGAGTGCAGCGAGTAGCTGATGTCCGCATTGCTCCCCATGTCCTTGTCCAGGGCCGTAACTCGGATAACCTCGGAGCCCATGGGGGCCAGGTTAGATATGCTGGCCTCGTAACGGGGGCTGAAGAAAGCTGGCGAGTGGTCGTTGCAGTCCTCCACGTGAATCACCACCTTTGCAAAGTTCTTCTTCACTGGTATTTCCTGGTCACGCACCTGAGGAGGAGACGTTTTGATGAGGGAGGCAGTGAAAGACTGCTGAGGTTGTTGGTATTACAACAGCAAGAGGAATTCTTCTGAAACTCACACAGCTGATGATGCTACAGAGGTTCTACTGATCATATAGACTCACTAAGGATTTTTATTCCTAACATAATCTTTTGTGTACAAACATGTTTCCTTTAAACATAATAAAATGTAGTAAAACAACAATTGAGTTAATGAGATTTTTTAGCATTTTTGGGGTCTAAAAGTGGCTTATTATGACCATACATGAAACAATATAAGGTACATCTAATTAGGTACGAAATACCAAAGTTTAAATTGCTGCTAAAACATCAGCATATCAGCGTGTTGTGCATTTTGCTGTTGGATAAAACATGTCATAGGTCCCTGAGGTCACACATGGAAGCTGTGACTATGACTGAATTAGACAAAGCAGAGGTGGAAAACAGATGTCTGAGAAGGATAGAACAGTGAAGCTCATAACTATAATGACGATTAAAAAACAAAAAACTATACTGAACCTTTAGTGTTATTATATACTGTTTGGCAGCTCAGACTACAAACCTTTACCACGACGGAAAATGTATTCAGTTATTTAGTTTATTATTCCTTTTCTTTTAAAACAATTTGCTTCTTTAAATATTTTCCAAAACGAAAATCAAAACCTGGAGTGCATCCTGCTTTACCATGACAATGAGTGTGTGAACAGAGATCATCTCATAGTCCAGCTCCTCCGTCAGGACCAGGACTCCACTCTTTGGGTCCAAGTGGAAGAACTTGCTGCTGTCCGGATGAAGGCTGCTGTGGATGGTGAACATCAGTTTGCTGTTGGCGTCCGAATCCTCAGCGCTGATCTGCAGGATGTCCTTCCACAGGGAGGTGTCCTCGGGGACCCTCACCTTAAACATGACGGGACAAGAGAAATTTTCTTTGCCAAAAATAATCTACAAACAGAACTAAACATCTGTAGGAGCAGAGAAGATGCTGATTACTGTGATGAGGGAAGGAAATGCTGACCTGAGATCTCTTACAAGTCTTATTCACTCTGGTCTGTGCTGGGTTTGGTGATGTTTGAGCTACATATGCGCTTATTCCGTTCTGATTGTGTGTATTGGTTGTTTGGTGCTGCCATGCAAATTAATTGATTCATTAAATATTATTCTCTTGTGCTGTTGGTTTATGCTTTTTGTAACTGTGTCTTACAATGCAAAGCACATTTAGTTTACATGTAATTGAATGTGCAACATGAATAAAAATATTATACTGCATAAATAGATAAAGGCTAATTAATTTCATTAGATAATACAATGTAATGTTTTAAGTAGACCAGACTGCAGGTGCTGCACGGCAGATTACTCATTTCATGAAAAAGGGACTTGCAATTTGATTTGGACTTACAGAGAATGACTTGTACTGATATGATACTGGCAAATAATTTATTGCTGTTTTTTTTAAGTCTGTTGTTCCATGTCCCAAAATACACAATGTTCAGTGAAATGTCAATAAAAAATAGACTCCAACTTGCAATGTAGGAGAGCTGAGAATGTAATCCTGCTTCTTGTGTGTTCCAGTAGTGAAACACCTGATGGCTGGAACTCATATATTGTATTATGATTCATCGTACTGACTTGTTACCTTTTCACCTATAAATCCTGAAATATTCAGAAACATTTGATTGTAATCAATTAATACTTGTGTCTCATAAAGAGGAGCTCAGCGTCCTTCAGGCCATTTCTCAGTGTTGAAGAGAAAAGCTGCTCTGCTGTCCTGATGGAGTTTTTTCTTTCATGTGCACAAATGTTTGAACAAAATTTCTACAAGCAAATCAATTGTCACATGTTTGGTGAAGTCAGCCAGGGCCTAATAAGAACTAAGAACCATTATAAACCAGAATGGTCTGCATACAAATATGTCAAAACAAAATAAATAAGAATACACACAGGAATCTGCTTAAAGACTAGTTATTACAGAGTATTGTCACTCTTCAGCTGCTTTGCACTCCGGGGTGCATGCCGATAAACCCCAAATCATGAGCAAAGAATGTCCTTTTTGTATAATATTGCTGTAATAAGTCACCTCTATTCCTCTAAAGTCTGCACTTAAATGAAAATCTGTTCTCACCTCATAAAGCGGCTTCAAGAAGACGGGGCGGTGCTCATTCATGTCCAGCACGCGGATGTAGGCCTGCAGTTTGAAGACGGAATACACAGGGTTTGAGGAAATGGAAGCTCAGCGTGAACAACAAAAAATATGGAAGGCAGCGCTTCAAAGCTGCTTCACATGCAGCACCTGATCAGGACCGCTCGCAGGGGTTCAAATTAGATTCTTCAGCACAGATTCCAAAATGAAATGAAGATATGTATTAAAGTAGTTGGAGGCTGCTGCTTGAAGCTGCTGGTGCAGCTCAGAGGGGGGGGGGGGGGTTTGCTCGGCGACTCTAACCTGTCATCACATGCACTTTTTGTTCACTTTGATCTCACACGGAGAGAAAAGGCATTTTTGGAGGCTTACTTGTAATATTTTATTCATGATACACAACCACGAGCAAATTGTGGTTTCACAGAGAAAAGCAAGCCATGTGAACCAAATGTTCAATAACTTTCAGCATCTCAGATACAGTCATTTCTTTTAGTTCTGCTTCCAATAAAAGTTTATTTGCTCATGAAAACATAAATGCCAGCATACCTCTGTAGCATTTTTTATGTGTAAACGAGGTAAGGAGGCATTTGCCTACTTTTTTTGTTTTTAGGAAGATACAGTTTCTAACCTGTGCCGTGGCGGTCTGGTGGCTGTCGGTCACCTGCACCGTCAGGTTGTAGTTTGAGCGTCGAGCGGCATCGAGGCGACGGGCAATTGTGATGGTTCCTGAGTTCCTCTGGATGTCAAAGTCTTTGTCTTCATCCCCAGCTGAGAGACAGAAAAAGGGAAATGAGACAATTACCGGGTGTATCTAACAAACTGTAGAAGTTTCTCATTGCTCTATCTCTGCCACAGCTGTTTGTGGCATAATGAAACTTTTAGGTGTTAACTCTGAAAGGACAGAAGTCCCTTAACCTCAGTCTGAGTGAGGAGAGACACGTTTAGAGATGATGCTGCATTTCTTTCAGGAGTTTTATGATAAACTTGTGTAGTTGAATGTGTTCAGTTAAAATGTCACAAAAGGAAGGAGTGGAAAGCGAGGAAAAAACAATTTTCTCTGCCTCATATGAATTCATTTATCATATCAAGACATTGTGATGGCTTTTTGTTTATAGACAGAGCAGAGAAACCGAGCGAGACGTCCTGCATCAGCACAGCTCTCCTGTCCCATCGCCAACTGGTCTGTAAAACTTTCTGTTTCTGACCTGCTTACAAATACCGGTGGGTGGTGTGTGTGTGTGTGTGTGTGTGTGTGTGTGGCGTGTTTTATATCATAACTACATGCAGCTATAGTATCATGTGGCACATGATGAGCCAGTTTAATAACAGATTAGAGCTCTTCTGATGATACAACACTTAATGGGTTACAATATTCCCATAAGTATGGAGGACCAGGAGAGTCGTTGAAAAAGCAATACCACATTTTCATGCTGATTAATCAATTGTGAAATAAAAATAAGTTTTACTAAATTTAATTTTAAATTCAACAATTAAATGATATAAAAGAAATCAAATTTCTAAAGCATTTTCTAATTGCACATTTAAAATTGAATTATTAAACAGGGACTACAAATTGTTTTCATTATTTCATTATTAAATCCTGAGATTT
>JAVQJG010105199.1:0-14910 GCA_036024015.1 Craterocephalus amniculus | reverse complement strand
AATTTACTCTTCACCAGCAACACATATTCAGATTTTTACACTTCTCCATAAATCTCACAAGTGGTACCTTTATATTGATACCAAGCTTATTTAAATGAACCTTGTGGTTGCAGAGATATACTCATTTAAAGTGAAACATGTAATTTTGAGGAATTTTGGCATCAATAAGTCCCACTGTTGGCTAGGTTGACGTGTCTTTTTTACCAGAAAGGTGAGCACTGTGGTTTATTTAGGTCAAACCCACATGAAACTGAAAGTAATTCCCAACAAATGTACTGCTAATTATTTAATCTACTAAAAAGCCTAATAATGATGTCATAGCCAGCAGCTGGTTAGCTCGGCATCGTGGCATCGACTTAAGATGACAAAACCTGCCATAAGCTCTCCCCGACCTTCCAATCACAAACATGTTAAATCTTGTTTGTTTACCCCACTTATAAGGGAATGTGTTATATACAGCCTAAATTCAGTTGCAATGGGAGTTACGTGCATGATGGTTTCTTTGGCTGGGAGCAGTTGCCTGGCAACCAGAGCACACTCCTGGAAATTACTGCTGTCAGCCAAGAAACATATAACCTTGTGCAAAATAGCAAACTGTTGCTTCCGTCTGGTTTCCTGGGTAGAATGAAAATAGTTACCTAATGACATTAATGACAGGCACAAACTGTCTGCTTTTGCCAATACATTGTAAAACCGAGTGTTTTGGGGAAAAATTATTTAGATTCTTGGAAAAAAAAGATGAATTTTTAAACCTCTCCTACACTGTTGATAGGATGAAAAGTACGAGGATTACATGCTTTAAGTACTGGACTGCATTGCTTATCAAATATTTGGAAGCGCATTTAAGATGATTGTGTATAAAAGTCTGTAAGAATTCAGCTCACATGGTTGGGATGCCAGAGTCATGGGTAATGGTATCTTTGCTTCTGGAGTGAGCCTCCTTCAGCTGTATGTTATGCAAACATCTTTCACTGGAGGATGAGTGACCAGGTTAGTAAAACATTTCTGTTCTTTTTTGTCATTAAAGAATATAAGCATTGGTGCCATGGATTCTGCAGTCATTTTGCAGAATGGAGGTTGCTGTAAAAGAAATATGACAAGCAGGTGCATATATGGTGTAATTCAGAGCTTTATAGACAAAAACCGAAACAAAACAAAGACCGCACACGGATTTGAATGCAACAGATCACGTGATGTTTTCAGAGGTCTCAAACTTCCATGATGATACAAGGCAACATGTTGAAAAGCTGCCTTGAACTCTTCAAATGTATTCAGCGATAGTCAATAAATCCCAATTCTCTTCTCTCTTTTTATCTTTGTGATCAAATGCACTCAGTAGTTTCACTCTGCAAGGAGAAAAAAGAAAAGACTTGAAGAAAGACACAGAGACAAATGGTTGGCTTCGTCTGTCAGACAGAGGGAGAGACAGATGGGGAGCAATAGATTTTTTCCAGGAAGTAAACATGCCAATACCCAAGTAATAAGCATGACTAGAACCCCAGCGATGATGCCAGTGCAAGCCTGTGAACATAGAAAGCACTTTGATGTGTCAAGTTTAAAAATCAAATCATCAATCAGAAGCCCGCCTGTGCCTCCATCTTTGACTTTAGAGCCCGAGTCAAATAATTCTGAGCCGGGCATCTGCAAATTTGACAATCTAACGATGATCCAGTGTTTACTGCTGCCATGGCAATGTCCCACAGTGCAGCCTCACTTTCTTTGAGGTGACAGGATGGTGGTGGTCTACCAGCTGGAGGGTCACAGCCACATTTAAACTATGTGATGCTTTAAGCACCAAGCATGTTGCTGAACTTGCACAGTGTAAATACAGAGGGGATGTTTGAAAAGATGCAGAAAAATTCTGGGGTGTTCAACGAGAAGATACAACACTGTTCTTACTTCCATGCCAAAAGTTAGCTTGCCTCACAATTTTTTTCCTATGGATGATTTTTGTCATCATAGAAGGGGCGAGCTGCATGTTGTTAGTCTGGTTTCAAAGATACGCAGAGTATTCATCTAACAATCATTAGAATAATGATTAAATAAAAACAGAAAGAAATTTGAAACCGCCTTTTGTTTCAAATGTTGCAAATCAGTGTACATTGTGTACTAAAAGCTTTAAAGGGCTTGGCCTTTGATACTTTGCAGAAGAAGCCATTCGGACATATGAACTCTAAATCCGATCCAAATTAATCTTAGCCAGAAAAAATGAAAATGTAGTTCATACAGAAAAAAATATTTTCAGGCTTCAACTTAGGTAGAAACATTATCCTCTGTTGGTGCGTGCAACAGTGTTTGTATGAGGCTTTTACTTGTTAAAAAGATTGAATCTCCCTTTGGCCGGGGTTATCTCCCTGTGGTTATGGTCACATATTTCTACCACTCAGATGTGTACAACTGCATGAGTTTTTTTTTTCCTGTAAAAAATGCATACACTTATATATTCATGCAAAAATAAAGATAATGAATATAGAGTATGTTATTTTAGTCACCACACTATGATTTAGACGTTCTGCATCTTAATTAGACAAGTCCGATTAGAGCTGTGACAAGAAACAAGAAGTGCAACACGCAACAACCGTCCCCCGCTGGATGTGAAACGAGGACATTTTTATTAAAGTCAAGGTTGCAGATTTTTCCTCTCAGCATCTCAGGAGACGGAGGCTACATCCTTTTACGAGTCATCAGACAAAACTTTTAACCACCACACAAAATCTCCAAGAGCTCCACCAGTGAGAACATTTGACTACTATCTTGCCTGTGGCTTTGTACTGCGCCTCAATGTGAGACTGCGTAGGTGTGTGAGCTGAATTTGCATGTACTGTACTCGAATGTGTGTGCTGTGTCACTATGAGTGCGTGTTTCTGTGAAAACAACGTGCCCTCTGCAAGCAACTGAAAGTGGATGAGCCCGAGGGGTTGGTAAAAATAGCCCCGAGGCTGATTAGGATTGAGGCGGCAGGGGGATTTTAAAAACCTGCTCATTACCGCACCTGTAAGGCCTCTTTAAGTAGCCCTTCTTCAGAACCCAGCTGCTCACATCTGCCAAGAGCTGCTTACATTCTCCAGGGGCGGGACATCACCACGCAAAATGACGACAAAAGTGGGTAAAAACTCTGGCCTCAATACATCCCCACACAAAAAAGTAACTTTATGTATGCTAAAGTGGCGTGTTGCCTGAATTTTCAATAACATCCTCCTTTGACTATCACAGTTCGCCTCATAGAACCAGAAAAGTTTCCAGACCAACATCTAAGTTAGATTGAGGAAAGTTTTTTTTTTCTAACTAGCTGCACTTCTTGCAAACTTAAATGAAAAACTGACAGACTAGAAAAACAACAACTTGGTGCTCTTTTAGACAACCACACAAACAGCTCAACCATGGTTGATTAAAGCTGTCCTCTATAAAGGGTGAACAAAGAGCAGCCCTCCACGCCGTTACCGAGCCGGCAATCTGTGGGGTCTGAAGAGGCTACGCCCCTCTGTCAAGGAACGGCTACGTACCCTCAGCCTGCCTTGACCCCGGTTGACTTCCATAAGCCCTCCTGCTGGGACGGTAAAACAAACGAACCCCCCACAGACAGGCTGTTTAGAAATGCGCTCAGCTGAAGGCTGTCCCTGAATGCCTCTTAGAGGGGGAGAGGGAGGAAAAGACAAATACAGGACATCACTGATACAAATCACATGGAAAAAAAAAGTTTTTTCACAAAGTCACAAGTGCAAACCAGCAATTCACAAGTTGAATATTCGATGTTTTCATGCCGTTGGATGTGTTTCCTGTACTTGGATTTGCCAAATGTGTTGAAGCGACTGGGTAGGGATTTTGATTTTCATGTTTGAACATCAACAGAAATTAAATAGGTGGATTTCTGGGTATTGGCACGGCTTTTAGCGAACAGCTGGGTTTGGATTTAGTTACGATTGACTATTTGACATTGCTGCAATGTTTTCAGTCCCGCCGTTTTATCTTTGAACTTTATCAACCCAAGTATTAATACACCTTAGAAAGCAGGGTTGTATTTGGCATGCAGAAATCCTCAGAGGAAAAAGAAAAAAAAAGACATGATTAGTACCAATATTCGGACTATTTTCAGACAATTATATGTGCTTCTGTGTGGCTTTGTTGCTCTATTATCATATGCTAGGCTCATATTTATCAAGTGGACAAGGGTTGTCGCGTAAAGGTTGTGAGATTTTTGCTTGGCAGTGATTCAAGGGCACACCCTCTATGGTAGTAGTTCTGCACACATGCTAATCTACACTTATACACACGTATATTTCCTACACAGTGTCACATGTTTGTAAATATATGTATTCATCCAGTCAAGGACGCCTGGGCTTTGCTCACAGTTAGCCAGATGTACATGACGACCAAACCTTCCCCAGTGAAACCTGTCCAATATAATTACAGTCATCTTTTTTCGCCTTCCACTAACCTGCCGCCCCTCCATATTGTATACACACACACACACACACACACACACACACATGCCATATGCACATTCACTCGCACCTCATTGCACACAAGTGTCAAACAGTGTTTCCATCCCTCAATCTGCCACCCATCCTTTAATCTCCTCTATCCTCCCTTTCTCCCACAAACACACGGACACCGTCCACAGCTGCATGCTCTCACCTAATCCCGCTGTCCTCTTGTGTTATAACAGCTCTGAACCCCGAGCCCTCGAAGGAGGGGGCTCGCCCACGCCGTGTTTTCACAGGCCGCCGCATCTGGACCCGCAGACGTCACTCCTACGGTGTCCTGTTTGGGGTCAAGGACACACTGGAGGATAAAAAAAAACGAGGTTCCACATATCACACGCTAAAGATAATATACGCCTGCAAAAGATAGATGAGTGGGGGGTAATGTGATGAAATGTTGTGAGGAACGGTTCGTGCTCTGTTTGGCTTCTGCAAGACTTTCTCAACAGTTTTAGAAGTGAACTTCTTCTTTAGTTAAATGCTCTGAGGCCTGTCTTTACAGGGAGTCTTTGGGAACTAATTCTTATGTACAACGATGGGCTGGCGCTATGCTTGTAGCATATGCTTTGATTTAAGTCCTTTCTCTCCAGTTTGTGTTTATCTTCATCTCTTTGTTTCATCATCTTTTCCATCTCCCTTCTGGATCACAGCCATCCTGACCTGCTTTGTCCAGAATACACAAACATATTTGGTGTGATGTCTGCCAGCTGCCTGGCTTATCTAGGCTCAGCCCGGCTCAGCTGAGGCTCCATTTTTTTTATGATGACCAGTATTGAACCGTCTGGCCTTCCAGAAACAATCCGATGCTCCCCAGCCTTTTTCAGGCATTTCCTGGGTCACCTGAGCACCCCCTCTTTGACATCCTCGCGCTCTACCATCCCCTCGCTGTGTCTTCCTGCCTGGTTTGGAAGGTCCTAAGAGGGGTCAGAATGGCCTGGTGTGCAAGCGGGAGCCATACTGGGGTTATTTATTATTTCATTTAAGTCCTCCCTTTGCTCTGGAGAGCAGAGAGACCACTGGTGTCTTCCGTGGGTAGAAGGATAGTTCTAAAGGTGACTGTATGAACTGTTGAACTGTGAACCAGGGCGATGTGTGTATCTGTGAGGGGACTCTCAAAAACCCCCCTAAAGAGTGTGACAACTCTGAGTTTACTTGACATGATAAATTCAAGAAGAGAGTGCTACTCCTCCCTGGCAGAGGGAAAAAACAACATGAAGAAAAATGCCTTTAGACATCCAACATCCAACCAACTTCCGAGTGCCATTTAATGATATTTTTTATAATTGACCAATTCTACCTGATTTTTCTGTCTGTAGAGAGAAATTTAGCTGAACAGTGTGGATTTGGGCAGAGAGAAAAAAAATCTGCTCGAAGGTCCAGGAAGAGTGAGGCAAAATTTATCTTTTTCTTTTTCTTTTTTTTTTTTAAATAACCTTTTAGGTTTGCTTAACTTTTAAGATGCCTTTTGAATGAGAATATTTGGTTAATGGAGCTACACAAGTCCATGGAACACAGTTCATAATGTTCGATCAACCTGCTATGAAATTTGAAGGTTACTCTTTTGGATTGCAGCTGTTAGCTAACTTGCCAGTAAAACCTTTCCTGACACTTCAATCTCTTGTCTGCTGCACTTACTGTAGGACGAAGCAGTTTAAAAGCTGACAAAAATAAGCGCTGCTGAACTTTGGTCGATTCTCATAGTGAGGCGCCCCATGCAACGGCTCATTTAGCATCCATCTTACATCCTAATTTACTCCAAGCTCTCTTCAGCCAGTAAAAATCAGTCCGATGTTGACTCCTGTCTTATCTCTTGCTCTTTCTCTCCTTTTCCTTTCTTCCTCCAACACTGTTGTCTTCTCTTTCTTTGAAGAACCAGTCAGTGTGGGTGTGCAAAACAACCATGGAGTTGATTTCCGACACGGTGCTGAAAAGCGAAATGCTCCCACAGTGATGCACTGAGATGGGAAGAAAAGTTGTGAAGTGTAGTTTTTGAGCTTAGGGATTCTGCTGGGCAGCCACGACTCCAGGAAAGTGCATTTTAAATGTCATTGTGCCATCAAACCAAGCCAGGAACACATATTTTTAAGGTCAAATAGTTACATAGGGCTAGTTTTACAAAAAGGAAAAGAAATAGGCTTTCAGTTTTCACCATTTCACAAATTTTAGAGTCAATGCAAGATAAAGCTTATATTAAATCGTCATTTTGTCAATTATCACCTGACAAACGTGAATGAGTTCACAAAAATCTCAAGATGCAGTTGTAAAAGGACGCAGTGCTGCACTGAATCACTGCACAGATTTAAACAGTTGTTAAAGAAAGACAGGTTTTTGTTTTTGTACATTCAGCCACTTGTGTGAACGCCTGCGTATTTGCACATGAATATTTTCATTATGTGTGCCTGCAATGTAAACCGGGGCTTTACCTGTTGGGAGAAATTTCAATGCAGTCTGGCAAATATCAACTCCTTCCTCAAAGCCAAATGGAAGCTGGCCGGGGAACCCGGGCACGACAAACCAAAGCAGCCTGGAGTCCCGACATCATTATATAGCCTGAGAGAGGCAATAACGCAGAGTCTTTGGAGACTACTTCTGCTGCGGCGTACAGACCCATTGCTTTCTGTCTTGCACGTGTGATGTTTTTGTCAAGTCTCGTACGACAACACGATAGATGATTTAGTCCCGGGGCTGCACGTGAACCCATCCTGGTTTTCATACTTGGAGAATCGACGGATACTGTAATGTGTCACTGCGTTGTACAACTGTGTGCCACAACCAGGGCGGGAAAAATAGACTTTTTACAAGAATGACTACAGCCTTTACTTTCTGCTTGTAACATGTCGGCACAGATGTGAGCTGCGCTGGTACGAGACCTAACAGATGAAGGTATTGCTTCACAGCACAAGGCAGAGATGGATCCCATCTGCAACCAGTTGCTCCTGGGGAAAAATGAGATTAATGATTTTATGAACATGATGAATGGCTGAGATCAGTGATGACAGGCTTTGAGTGACACGTTACAGGTGTAAACTCCCCCAATTCCCAAAACTCTTAAACACTATTTTCACTCCCTCCCCTTGCACTCCGTGGAAACAAGTACAACAGGCGCTCGTCTGCATCAAACCGGCTTTCCTCTCTGGCGGGCCATGACAAAATGCTCAGCCTGAGGATATTAGGGGATGTGTGACCTCTGACCCCGTGTAATAAACACGATTATCCACTTCTGTGAAGTCTGGCTGTCGGTAGTCACCAGCTGAAACCCTGGGACTTTGCTGCTTGTTTGCTGCACTCTGTCTTTGCTATGCAGAGAAACAGTTAAGCTGTCACACATCAGAAAGGACAAGTAGCAGCCTTTTGTGCAACGCAGGGCCAGTTGGTCCAATTGTGGAGAAAGAAAAAGTGAAATCAAAGGGCTGCGAAAAAGCAGCTGCTGATGAGGCTAGGGTTACAAAATAAAGATGACGAGGACCAGACCAGAATGCGGTCATGTGTGGGAGACTGAGAGTCGAAGTTTTGAAGCCATTACAGAGTTGCTGGTATGCAAGTTTTGACAAGACGTCACCTTTCACTAACTTTTGCCATCAAAGCTGCTTCTAATCTGGATCGGCATCGAAATATAGGTGATGACAGTGAAGTGGAATTAATGGCCCCCAGTCATTTCACTGCTGTTCCCTAATGGAGATATTCTTGCAATTTTCATTTCCCTTCTTCGTCACTGAGCTTAACATTTCTCTGGTCTGTCTCAGTGTCTACGTCCTTTTATATCCTTCTAATCAAGCTTTTCATCAGTATCAGCTGATCATAATGTTCCCAGTAGATTGTGAAACTTATAAAGTATTAAAGAAGAGTAACTGTTTGTCACAAAAACTGTTAACCTGTGATTATATGTCTGAGTTCTGGTCTTTTTTAATGATTTACTCTCCCCGTGGAGGATACAAAGGTACATCATGCTGTGTTGCATGCTGGCATGGAAGCACTGTCTTGTAAGGGTTGTTTTTCTGTTGCTGCTTAGTTAGTGTTTGTTTTGTCGGGCTAAAAACAGCCAAATCTAGTGGAGGTGGGAAGAGTTGAAAGAGGAAAAGATGAGAGAAGATGGACCTTAAAAAGACATATTAAATCATGCTGAGGATTACACAAACTCCTAATTAACAAGCTGCTGTTTTGTCTAAATTGGATTTCCTATGCAGTTTGACCCCTTTTCTTTTTTTGGCACACGTATCTAAGTAAACAAATAATAATACTTCCAAATTCATTCAGTATTTATGCTGTTAAGTCATATACTGTGGGTTATAAGCAGTTTATGATTTAATCCTAAAATGTTCTTTTAGTGGATAGAAATATCAACCGTTTGGTTATGATTAAGTAGATGTACATACTGAAACATTATTTTAGAGACTGATCCTACAGTTTGAGCCCAAAAAGACATTCAGAAACTGCAGACAAAATGTAGCCTCAGAACAAACATGACATTTAAACTAATCGTGTGATATCAACCTAAAACTTCTATGTGATGATCTCACATGTGCTTTTACTATATGTCATTCACTGTACCCACTGTAAAAAACTGTTTCAGTCTCAGATGTGTACTCTCTATATGTCTTACTATATAATATGATATGATATGATCTGACTGCATCCGAAAAATGCCTGAATTGTGTTTTAATCACAAAAACCTGGTTATTCATCCAATGATTAGTTGTACTGTGTGGAACCAAAGGAACATTTCGACATCACTTTGAAATCACTACGGATTTTAATGACGTTTTTAATGATTGAGCCTTTTTTTATCTGCCTGACACACTAGGAGGACAGTGAAAAGCCAGCCACGAGGAATGAACTGAGCTAAAGTGATGGTTAACATGTAGGACGTCAATACAGCATTTTTCATACCTGAAATATGTAACATTGTTGGCTGCATCAGTTTTTCAAAGCGGTGGCATGTAGTCATTCCTGGATTAGCCACTTTTCAATAGCTGTTCCTCACTATTCATTTATATTTGGTAAAGTGAAGGAAGGAGCATGTGCAATTTGTCTCTTACAATTTACAGTACCCACAATAAGACAGAAAACGATTGCCTTTGTAGAGTCACAGTCTTTTCACGTGTCATATTATCTTAATTATTTCTATCAAAATGCAAAAAATCTCCGTGATTGTGTAAAAACATACAACAAACAGGATCAAAACTGCTGAAAATATCTTTTTTTAAATCTGTTGTTCACCAGTCAGTGATTTATTTAAGGGTTTAATTGTGCTACCATTGCAAGCCATCAACTTGAGAAAAAACATATATGTATGTAACATGTATGGGGATATAAATTCTCATCAAGTTAAGTAATGATGGTGGATATTCTCAAGAATGGTTTGATAAAGGACCAGATGGAGCACAAGTATCAACCACACTGGAAACAAAAAAAACTCATCACTTTTCTCTGGCCTGGTATGCTCGGAGTCTGTGGAAAATACTGCATATACAGTTTTTAGACAACACTGTTATCAACTTAATATCAGATCTGTTACATTTGTGGACTCCTTTAAACAACTTATCCTTGTTTATTTATTGCTGCACATTGTGTCTGTCGTTTGACTTCATGATGTACATACTGGTCCCATTTCTGTCTCAAAGAGGTTACACAAAAGCACAGAGGGAGTAACTCACACATGTTACCAATATATTCATTAGCTGCCAGATTAATGAAGGGCAATGGTTGTATTAAAGGAATTTAGGAGTCATTTAGATTTCAAGCCGCTGCCATTACTTTGCTGCTGTGTTTTCCTTAACTGCAGCACAGTTGTTAGATATTATCAAAGCAAGGCTGCATGTTGTGGTGAGAAAACACTGACCTCATGTGTTACTTATCCCTGCTTCTGCCGTCCTGCTTCATGTCAATGGCAGCTAATATGGTGCACATACAGAAGCTCTCACTGTCACTGACATACATAATGTCTAAAAGCTCAGTCAAGTCACTGACATGCATACCATTCCTGGGAAACAATTTTAAGATTTAGAGAATTTAGCATGAATCGTTATTCACACATACAGTAAATCACATGGGGGAGACGATACAACATAAGTGGGAGGGATGAAGGGAAAAAAGAAGCAGAGAGCCGGGTCTTGACTGGGTAGTAACAGAACTTAGCTGAAAGTATAAGAGCTGTTATTTTCTCACGAGTTCTGTTCAAATAGACCCCTACACGCCACACGTTTTCCTGGGAGCCGCAATGAAAGGTAGCAGCAAGGAGCACAGGGGGCCTGAATCAAGCCGCTCTGTGAACGGACCTGACAACTTCTGATATTGCATTCTACTTTTTCTTCATATGTGAAAGGTCCAGACTTCCCCCCAGCTTGCTTGTGTTGTTCTCTCTAAGGTCCTGCAGCACACAGAGCTGAGTGGAAACAAGAAAAATAGAACTTAAGGAATACCAACAATCACTAAAGCACACTGAATTAAAGCCATTAAAAACCAAAACAATGTTAAAAGCATCTACATGCTCCAGCTAAAAGATAAGCATTTCTCAATGACATCTCCTTCTAGACAGCATGTCTTCTATCATTCCACAGTTTCTAATGTACAGTTAATGTATCTATTTAAATTGATAAACCAAAGAATTTAGGGGCATTTCCAATCAGAAATACCCCCATCCTCTCGAATAATATTTATAAAATGGAGTAAAAAAGGGCAGTGGTCACCTTGGATACAATGAGTCTCACCCTCCCATTCTATTTTGCAGTCACACAAGCACGTATGAACACAGACACACCTGTAAGCAGATAGATTTGCCCCAACTCAGATAAACTTCTCCTCCTTCTCCTACACACAAACACACACACACACACACACACACACAAACCTAACACCATAGGGAGGCTTTACTGAACGCCCGCTCCGATGTCCAACCCCGCTGCTGCACAGAGCTCATGAAATCGGGCTGTCATGCGTCCACTTGACAAGCATCCTTGACAAAGCAAATCCCAATCTATATGCAGCTTGGCAGGTGGGGACCTTGTCAAATGCTAATGCAAGGGACACTTTAGAGGTTGTTGCCCTCTGTGGTTATTTTTACAAACATCGGCTCTCCTCAGTGTTCTTGTTAGTGGGGCAGTACTGGAGTGAGCCAGCTGGTGGCGATGTCTGCACTCGCTTCATCAATCACTCCCCTCTGCGTTCTCTCCCTCTGCCCTCTCTTCTTGTTATTCATTAAAGCGCCTCGGAATAATAAGTCCCCTAGAAACTGGGAACATGTGATGAAGTCGTAGTTAATAATGTATACGCCTCCCCACCCACCCCTCTATCTTCCTCCCCCCTCTCCTCTCCCTCTGTCTCTCTTCCACAACTCTCTCTCCCCATTCACCCCTCTCCCACCACACCACATGCGTGCTCCACCGCCATGCCCTCGTGGTGAATGGGGGTAAACATGCATTAACATATTTATACGTTGAGCTCACCGACATTCGTAAAAAAAGGAAAATAAATAAATAAATAAAAGACGGTGACAGCATGGATGTAAATTGGCTCTTTTAAAAAGAACACAACTCTTTTCACACTTTGATGCCAGTCTTAAATTATGTGGCCCTAATGTGTTGGTGAGCAATGATGTGCCACATGTGTCCTCCGGAGATGGTCAGCAGGAGGTTGCGCCTGATGTTCTTACTGCCCCGCCTCTTGTTTGCGGAGGAAAATCAACATAGGTGCTAATATTTGCCTGGAGGCCCGTCTTTTTTATGACAGATGCAGCGAGGGCTGCAATTTGTTCGTCTCCAGGTTTTACACTTCCTGCTTTGAGTGTTATGCAGGTCACATCCGAGCTTCAACTTCAAATGGAGAAAATCTGCTTAAGCCATCAAGGTGGCTTTTCTTCTTCTTCTTCATTCTTGCAAAGCATCTGCTCTCTGAATATATCCTGGTTCTAATCAGTATTCCGGCCCTGCAGTCAGCTGGGATAGACCCAGGGACTATCGTATCTGAGTAAGAACCATATTTAGCTGATCTCATGGTGAACTCTTCAAGCCTTACACATCTGGGCTTCTTTCCTTTGTAAGGGCCTTGATAGAGAGATGTAGTGGATGCAAATGGGAACAATGGGGATGTTATTGTCCTGCATTGGCGGCTCAATTATTGAAGCACAAGAATTAATATCATTGCTCCTGAGTATTTTCATAAGAAGCTGAGTAATGCATGGTACTTGTGACAGTGTCACCAGAAATGGAGGATAATACTGTGTACAGTGTGGGAAAAGCAGGCTCAGGAGAATCTAAATCGATTTAATTCAATTTGGGTCAGCCCGTCTTATTTCAAGGTGCTTCTTTTTTTTCATTTATGGGCAAGAAAAAAGAATATGGACAAAGTTGCTCCTACTCGCCAGCCCCGTCACCCCCCACCCCCTCTTTCTTTCTCCCCTTTTTCTTGCTTTATTTGTCCTGGAAAGAAATAACTTGGAATAGATTATTTCAAAAATTGACTGTCTCCTTCATGCTTCTCTCTCATTCTCCTTCCGTTTTTCTCACTCTCATAAGCTCCAGATGCAAATGTGACTGTGTGTCTTCCACTATAAATAGCAGCCGCCAGAGGGTTTCTTCCAGGAGTCAGCCACACTTTCTCCAACATACCAAAATAACCAGGGGAGGGGGGGAGGGTGTGAGAGCAACACTGAGGCAATTCAGCCATTCTCACATTCAGTCAGAATACTCTATCAGCATAGAGATAAGTAAAGAAAGGCAAGAGAAAATAAGTTTTGAGTGATTCGTCAGCACCATCTGGAGCAGGCTCCTGATTGGCCACCTGCTTGACGGTGCTCCGTCATGATTGGATATTGCAACGTGCCCCAGTTTGGTGTGTATCTTTCCCCTGTGCTTGGAGACTTGACTTTAATGAATCTCCAAACTGTCCAGAGTTTTAATAATAAGAAGTTTCCAATTAGCCTTTAAAAATGCGTGATGCGTTCAAGAGCTGCATATACAAAGCTCAGCGCAGTTATTGTTATTGTAATGATGAACTGAAGCATCTGAAGTGAAGAAGCTAATTTTTTAAATTGCTTGCTTTTTAGTGGTTGCCTACATGAACATTTTCCACTGGAAAAGGGTCTATTATAGCCTCTGCGTTCAGTGTTTTCACGCAAATTCTGTGTCATGCATTTACTGCAATATACATTGTGTGTTTCAATGGTTTTTCAGGCAAATGGTTAAATTATTATTTTTGAACTAGCAGCGATTACATGGCTGAATACATGATTTTTAAGTCATAATCAAAGTGTGACCGTCAGTCAACAGCTATAACCTTCTTGGCGTGATCAAGAGAGAAATATATAGATGATTTATTTACACTGGGTGTACATTTCAAGAAAATGTTTATATATGAAAATAAAACCACAAAATGTGTTTTTAAAATTTTCAAGTAAAAGTTAAAATGAAAACCTTTAATTTTAACCTAACAAGTAATAGAGACTGATAAAATTGGTATAAAAAAAAGATTTGAAAAATAATAATGAAATGATGAAAAAAAAAATCCCTGTGAATTCTTTAGAAAAAAGGAAATTATTGTTGCATGCTGATGCTAAAATAAAATAAAATAACAAAAAAATGAAATAAATAAATACATAAATAAAGGAAAATGATAAAATAATGAATAGAATTAAAACACCAAAAAAACCAAAATCAATTACAATGAATGTTAGTATAGTTTAGTAAATTGTAGAGATTGAAATAAAAAGATAGGTTAAAAAAATTGCTCCAGGATATTATAGGTTAAAAAAAATTAATACATAAATAGAATTAATGATATCTATACATTTTTATCAGAGCAAAAAAATCTTTAAAAAAATACAATTTATAAATCCACTTACTAGAAATGTGGTTTTGTCATTTTCTCAATGTTTTTCTCCAATCTTTTGACATCTCAGCTCAGTCTTGAATTTCCTGTCAATCTTAAAGCTTGCGGCTTCTGTGTGAATAATATCCTCAACCCTTAAAAAGGTTCCCCTTCCACCGTCTTTCCCCAGAAATATTCACAATAATTAAACTTTTCATCTACTAAACTCAAAAATTAATTCAGCTGTGTATTTGTGCTAATAATAGAAAAGATCCTATCATTTGCATGAAAGTTGTTTGACAACAACGCAGAGTTTTTGAATTAAAAAAAAGTTAAAGACAAGAGTGATCGTGGCACAAACCCCTCCTTTTTACTCTGTCTAACCATTCTCACATTCATTTTTTGGTATAGGAACACAACTGAATCAGTCACACACAAACACCGTGCAGTTACGCGGCTCCACACACACCATTCTCTCCCCTCTGTCATCATTAGGAAGGCTGCATTGTTTCACAGCTGATTGTGAGGAAGGCACAAAATGATTCTGATGAAGTCTTTATTTTCCATCCCAGCTCACTAATCAATTTCATATCCCCCCCCCACACACACACACGCGCGCACCCCACAC
>JAVQJG010105188.1:0-27028 GCA_036024015.1 Craterocephalus amniculus | reverse complement strand
TCATTTTACATCACAATGGAACTATTTTATTTCATGGCCATTTTTACAGTATAAGGTGAAAACATGATGTGAATTGAGTACAAGTCCTTCAAAATTATTTTTAAATTCTTCTTGAGTGCAGTGTTACCAAAGAAATTCTTTTACCTAATTTCCATCACTGCCTACCTTCATAGTCTGGACAGCAGTTCCCATTGTATCTACAGTTACGAGAGCATGAGCAGTTTCCAACTTGGTATCCACAATTGGAAGCACAGGAGCCTTTTACAGACAGATCAGATAAAAAGTACCATTGTTGAAATTACAGGGATGAAATTGATAACTAAACTCTTTTTTGTTACATTTCAGGTAAAGTTGAAACACAGTTCTTGTCTATAACGATCATCTAAACAACATACCCACTACGTTGTATTTGGCGCGGAATCCTGAGTAGCTCACGCTACTATCACTGGTGAATCTCACAGTTAAGTAAGAACCAGTAGAGAAGAAGATAGTCGTATTTGATCTACAGTACATTCCCAGAAGTCTTCCTCCAGTATTATGATGATCATAGATGTAAATGTTATCATAATCGCACTCAATGCTGTGACAGACAGAAAACAAAAAAGCGGTTTTCAGTGTAGCCAAGCATTATGTAACATGTTACACACAGATATCCACACACACATCCCATAGTTGAAAACCACTCACTTACTTAACATGACTGAGCTCAAGCCGGATAATTGAACGGCCAGGTCTAATGTACCAGGTACAGGCAGCGTTGTTTGGGTAGTTGTTTGGATAGTTAGGGCTGTCAAAACTTCCACTGCTACCGTACATGGTTCCACCACAGCTTACACCTGAAGCAAACAGTCCGGAGAAGTACAGCAACAGTTTTTAAGAACTTACCTCTTAAAATAAAGATGGCTGGCCAAAAAAAAATGATTCATTAATTTACTGAACCACTTAATCATTTTGGTTGGGCTGTAGCCGATCCCAGTAATTATCAGATGAGGTACAGGATACATTCACACTTACTTTATAGTGAAAATTTAGAATGATCAGCTAACCTATCATACAAGTGTTTGGATTGTGGGCCACAGAAACAATCCTAAACAATCAATATAAAATGTACTTTTCTGATAGAAATGGTACCTGAACCACTTGGTGCTTCTGTTTCCATCTCCATTGTTGTCCAACCTGAAAGGACAAACATGACAAATAGTTTGTGTGTAAATAAGCCAAAGCAAATAAATAAAAGCAGTCAATCATTAAATTAATAAGTAAGACTAACATTTCTCCTTAAAAAAACATAGGTAGAAATAGTATAAACTGGGTGAACAATACCTTGCACTCCACATGTGCAGAGCACACTGCAAAGAAACAAGAGAGACCACATGGCGGATCTGTTTGTCTTCCAGTCTGCTTCACATGCAGCTTATATACCAACAGTTGACTTGTTTTAGCACCCATAAGGTTATTTCTCACAGAATCTCAAAGGGATATTACTCAGTCATAATTGTGCATGGGAAATGTACAGTTGGTTAACTATTATAAACCAAGATTACTCATCTTAGAAAATCTTTTATGGTATTTGCATTTGCTGAACCTTATGAGAGCTTTGAGAACCTCCATCTGGGCAAATATCTTTGTCTAAAAAAGAAGAAAAAAGAGAGATGTGAACATTGAACACTGGCACAAACTTTGCTACATCAACACGTTTATACCAAATGTGTGATTTTCAACTTAGAAAGTTTGGTAATTAAGTTTAGTTAAGTCATTAAGTTGTAGTACATTAAATATTGATACCTATCTAGACTTTTCCTCTGATAAAGTAACATTTACTTGCCTGACAGCATAGACACATAAATCAAATGAATTATTCCCAAAACTGTTGTTTTTTGTTTTGTTTTGTAACTATGTTTTAAAAGAGTCAGATTTGGGACCTGTTTCAGGTTCAACTAACTCTAAGTCTGAACAGAATTTCTGGGTTAACTGCTCTGAACTGAGCAACTCTGAGTTTCCCTTAATAGCCTCTTTGAGTTGGTTCACTCTACACTGAATATCTTTACTCAGAGTTAGGAACCACAGCAAAAAGCCTCATCAAAGGAGCTTCAATATGAAGAGTCCCAATGGCAACAGCCAACGTGTGTGTGTATGTGACGTGGTGACCTTCACAGCATTTCTTAGCATTGTTGCCATTTCTCTTTTTTTACAAATGTAAAGCACATTAACTTGTACAAACAAGCTGCTCATTACTTTCTTTAGAACTTTTTCAAGCAGCTATTTAGTAAACCAAAAGCGTATCAAAGAGATTAAAGATTAAAGAAAAATAGTCCTTTATAATGATAATAGTTACATTAGAAATACATCTTGCTGTCAGTCTTACTCAAATGCAAAACAAAATCAAGTACCACTTTTCTTTATTGAAGCTTCCAGTTTGTATTATTATTATGGTAACAATGTTGTAACAGATAAAACCTGGACACATTTTAGGGGTTTACCGTATCCTGTTTACTCAGGTGTGGGATTTAACAGCATTTCATTTATACTGTTTGGTGAAGAACTGGTTGAACATATGAAAAGTGTTTGCCTTTTCCCAGGATATACTGTTATTTTATGCCACTGAATCCAGTTACAACATCAGCAGGATATAATTCTGCAAATATTCTGAGGTTTCCATGCAACAGGACACTCCGTGAGGGTGAGACATATCTGACTACTTGACCCTGTTTTGATGTTTATCTGTCAGGAAGTTAAATATCCACTGACACAGCAAAGAGATAAACCTACACTCTCAGACCTATGCTGTCAATTAGGTAATGTCAATATGCTGGAGAATCTAAAACTGAGTCAGTGTGACGTTGTTATGGTTTGCACTCGTACAATCTATCTGCACCTTCATATAATACTCCAAAATACTACTGAGCCTTTACATCATATATTTTGAATTATGTGCATTTTTTTTTGTTATTCTTGTGTAACTTTTTACATCTTGAACAAGTCACTTGTGAAAATGAGACCTTGGGTCTCAATGAGATCACGAGTATGAATAAAGGTTGAACAGATTAAAATAATGAATGTTATTGTAGATATTTACTGTACTTTAAAGTATCTGGTTATTGTTAATTCTTTTTTATTTTGAATTAATGCTGATCTGACTTGTTAACTTGATATTGTGGACCAAGAGATTAAATATGTGATCATTACAGACCATGTCATCCCTATAAACAAATAAACATCTGTAGTATATGGTGACATCCAAGTGAGTCAGTTTGAAAAGTTGTTTCTGTTCCACCGTTGTGCAAACTGAGCTTCTCTTTCACCCCGCTTTTTTTTCTTTTTCAAACCTATTGATCTACAGCAGAAACCCACCAGTACAAAGTGGGCTGTGAGTCATGAGAGCAGAGCGCCTGAGTCAATGCTGTTCGGTTAATCTGTAACCAGAGAACAAGAACCACTGCTGACCAAATGGGTTTAAGTAGAACTGAGAAGTCAGGACTTCAATCTGAACCTCACTCAGCAGCTGCAGACACACAAGGTAAGTGCAGTCTAGGCTTTGTCTCAGGTGATTGTGCATTTTTAAAGTCCAATAGTTGTCTGGAACAAGATTATTAGATTATTCTAAACCAAATATCTCCTTCAGTGTTTCATAAAATGAACTCATAAATGTTTATTTTGAAGGTTTTGTACTAGTAATAATAGATAGCTGCTAATTTCTGCATCTACATTGTAAGACAGATGATAGAGTAAAATCAAAATTCTGTACTGAAAGAGGTCATCCATAATTATGAAGCTTTTTTTTTTTGCACATGAGCACCAGTTTTATTGATTAGGAATCAAGGCCATGTTCTATGGTGCGTGTCCAAATGCAGGGAAATCTGTTGTTTACTCACAACCTCCAGAGTCCATCAGTCCATATCTCTATGTTTAAGTCAAGTCAAAGTCCTGTTTTTCCATAAGAAAGCACTGGCTTATATCATTTTCCTTTGTAGATATAAATCTATCATGTGAAAGATGACTGATTGTATTAAAATGACGTAAAATTTCCCAGCGAATTTAACAATAATTGATTTGCACACATTATAATAATGAATTTTATTTGTAATCCACTTTACATTTGAAAATTTGCTACAGAAATTAAAATTAGAAATAAAAATCCAATGATTAGAGGAAGAAGAGGAAAGGTTGCATAAAAATGTAAGATAAATTTGCAGATCGAAAGTTATTCAAAAGAATGTCCTCCTAAACATATTTAAATTTACTGTAGATATTAAAATTAGATGTTGAGTCAGAATGTTCTATGTAAACATTACAAAAAATTCATCCTTCCTACAAATGTAGTAATTTGAAAGGGTAACAACAGAATTATGTAAATGGATTTAAGCACATTCTATGTCTCGGGTCTGAATCGTTCATGATGGAATCTGGATAAACTACATCCAGATGAGACCTGAGACACACCATACAAGTACACAAAGTATTTTACCTTTCAGGGTTAATGCTTGCTTGCATTCAAAAACCAACAGCAGAGAAAACACACAAAGAAAAAAATCAATCAGTGACCGACATGCAGCTCAGTGATCGATGCTCCTGCCAGTCAATGTTGTCAGAGACCCCAAAACCAGATTTAGCCAGATTTGTGACGAAAGCTGAGGTCATGTTCCCGTAAAGTTCATGGATAACTTTAAACTCAGTGCCCTTCAGTAAACAAGAGATAGTTGGAGTCGTTACAGTAATTCATCTGAAAATAAAAATATCTGTTTCCCCCCACACACTAAAGGAAATCTACGGAACAACTGACCAAAGGTAAAATGCAGACTCTACGGCCTCTTCTAGTCCTCCTGCTGGGCTGCTGCCTCTCAGGAAGCCAAGCCAACCGTGTCTACGTTCACCCCTTCTACCTTTTTGCTGGCGAGAATATCAGCTGTGAAACTCTGCAGGATCAGACTGTTAAGCCTCTGGAGACATTTCCTGTGACTCCACTTGATAATGAAGTCCTGACACCAGACAGCAGGGATGCATCGAAACTGGATGCTCCGAGGCAGAACTCCACAGAGAGGAGAGCGGTTCTGGCAAAACTGATGAACTTTCTGGGCCTGAGGATTTACGACGCTCTCAGCAGGAAGAACAGCAGCAACATCCTCCTCTCTCCAATCAACACTTACGGGTCACTTGCAACCCTCTACCTGGGCGCCTCCAAGAAGACGGCAAACTCTTTCCAGGTACTTACTCTATATTCATAATTAACTTAATATGTAGCTCTTTCTTTATTTGTTCTATTCTGTGTTCTCTAAATTCTTAATCTGTTTCTTCTTCCAGCTCCTTCTCGGCCTGAATCGTGACACAGACAGAGAAGACTGCGTGTCCTTTGTGGACGGACACAAGGTTCTCAGTACCCTGCAGGGAATTATTTCTCTGACGGATGATGGACCTAAAGACGAAATCACTACGCAGGTCTGGGCCTTCGCCCGTAAGGACGCCCAGCTCTCCGGGGACTTTATTCAAGGCACGCAGGACTTTTCAGACACCTCTTTCATCCGAGGTGTGGACTTCTCCAAACCCCAGGAAGCAGAGATGCTTGTGAACACCTTTGTGGAGAAGACTTCAAATGGGAAGGTGAAGAATGTCTTTAAAGATCTGAACCCAAGCAGCGACCTTCTATTCATGTCCTCCTTCAACTTTCAAGGTTCGTCTCTTTTGCTTTATTTCCGTCTTATCAATCACTTAGAGTCAAAAGCAACTTTCAAAATTTGAAATGCAACGAATGCACCACACATTCTGAAAGTTTTATTGCATCTCAGAGAGCTTGTCAAGTATGCAATCATTTGACTATGAATTGGCCTAGAAGCCAATATAAGAATCTAAAACCATACAAATAACAATGCCAGGAGTCTGACTACTTCTACAAGTCCCTCCTTAGCTTTGTTCTTCGCTCATCTCTGTTTAGGTAACTGGATGACAGCCTTCCAACCAGAGAGCACCTCCCTGCAGGAGTTTCACGTGGATGAAACAACAGTAATGGCTCCTTTTATGACCAACACAGGTCTTTTCCACTACCTAAATGATAAGGTGAATCTAAATTCTAGGGATTTGTGGGCTCATCAGAGAAGCAGTTTAAATAAAGATGGTTTGACAAATCTGTGATGTTCTTGTTTTGTTGATGTGAAGGTGAGGAGGTGCACTGTTGTGAAGCTCTCTCTGAGCAAACGCTCCCACATGCTGCTGGTCCTGCCTCACGAAGGCGTCAGTCTCCGTGATATTGAGTCTAAGCTGCTCACTGATGTCATGTCCAGCTGGCGCCAAAACCTCCAAGAAGGGTGGGTATTGTACTTGTCACCTTGTTACATGTTGACAGGATGCAGGTCTGAGGAATTTGTGTCTTATCATCCTTTTAAACTTAGAAACGTTCTGCCTTTGAGCTGTTTTGAGCAAAGATACTGTCCCCCAGTCAGTCATAAAATCAATGTGTAGAAAATCCATATAATCCTATTTTAGGATTATAACTTGTCATATTTAGATTTTGAAATTAAAAAATCCTTCTCTTTGCAGTTTGCTGGAGCTCTCGCTGCCAAAGTTCTCACTGTCAACTGTGACTGACCTGCGGGATTTGCTGGCAAACATGAATCCAGTCATCGAGACTGAGCTGTTGGGCTCCCGGGCTGAGTTCAGCCAGCTCAGCAACGTCAAGCCTTTCACCGTCAATAAGGTTAACAAGATGGGCATTCAGCTTGTTATTTTATAACACCCACTCTGTGAGTATTTGTGTCATCAATAGTTATCTCCATCTCCTCTCAGGCCATCAACAAAGTGCTGTTTGAGATGTCGGAGGAGGGGGCAGAACCTCAGGACAAGAAGCCGGCATCAGGCATCCCTCTGAGGCTGTCGTTCAACAGACCCTTCTTCTTCTCTGTTGTTGAGGGATATTTTAACTCCATCCTTATACTGGGCAAGGTCACCAATCCTACTCTCTAAGGATGGATCTTACCTAAATAAACAGAAAGAGATGAAAGACGTCCTACATACAAGAGAATTATATTGTATCATATCAACTACAGCTTACAATTCTGCAGGTAGAGAAGGAATCGACTGCATTCAGGACTAAAGGTTTTATGAATATTTTCACAGTTTAGCTGAACTCCTGACCAGATGAGGCAGGAAAAAATCTCAGTATTTATAAAAACATGTTACTTTCAGATGACTGTTTTCTATGATCTTTTGGAAATTCAAGTTTTTATTTCCTGAAGTTTATAATGGCAGAATTCTGTAAAGTATTTTCCATTACAGCAGGTACATAACCATGGTTGTCTGCTTCAAATGACAAACCTCTTGTATATTGTGTGTAAGAGTTTATAAATATTTTGTTGTGATTTTTGATTGCTGAAATAAAATAAAATATTTATTAATTATTCTACTTTCTTTCATCAGAAGTTTGGGAGCAATAATTGAATAATTTCAAATGACCCTTGAAGACTTGCATCCGGTAAATAGGTCAAGAAGCATGACTGAAGTGAAAGCAAATGCTCCGTTTGGATTACAGTTCAGCACAGAGCTGCATAACAAAAGCAATAACTACCTTTCGACCAAACTTTACTAGAATTTTAACACACATAAATGTCTGACCTGATATGTGTAAAATTACATAACATCAATATTCTTTTTTGTAACATGGGTTGTTTGACAATTCATCCACAGTGATGAGACAGAATTACTAATTTCAGTCAAATAAACTATCTGCTGCCTTTTCCTTTAGATCATGTTTTTACTTTAACAACTCACCTACTTTCAAATTGTAATGTATACTTATACTATTACTGTACAAAGTCTATTTAGTTGTAAGATTCTGTATGTAAATGTCAGATAAGTTTCCTGCCTGAGTAATAAGAGCACTGCATTTACATTTAGGTTTCTTCTACCCAGTACAAAAAAATATTTACAATAAATCTTACTATAGAAACAAATAGGTTACCGAATATTTTTTTCTCATATAAATGTTCATCTCAGAACAATGTGGTTTTGACAACATGTGACAATGAAATAGACTACACAGTATGAAGTCTTAACAAATTAGCTAGTCCTTTTTTAAGATAGCATCTCTGGTTGTTGAGGAATTAAATTTGTGATAACATTACTCAATATGACCAATCTAAATGCAAATTTAGCTAGAAATGACTAGTTTCATGTCAGCTAGAAGGAGAAGATACTGCATGTTACAACCTGCTTATCGTAAAAGGGAGAAAAAAAACATGCTTATTGCTTAAAGCATCCAAAGTCATTCAGTTTAATTCCCAAGTAAATCATGTAAAAAAACAAACTTTGATTTCAGCAGGTACATATTACAAATAAATATTCATCTGAGATTAAGCGGCAAAAACTTGACCACTATACAGTATATTAGCTCACATTCTCCCTTTACAGATGACAAGGCTGCCTCTGTGAGACATTTTGGCTCCAACCTGTATGTTAGAACAGTGCATGTCAGCATGCAGTAGCATCCCACACAACAGTACCATGCAGCCCCTTGTATCCATATTGCCTACACAGATTCCCAGGTCCTTGTCTGTTTAAAGTGTTTGTGCACTGTAGCTCTTTACTCCAAGTCTCCAGATAACATGAAGAGAAGTTCAGCATTTTTGAGGATTTTCAGTCACTATGGAGTCAAATTTTTACTGGGTCTGTTCAGCGAGCTGTCGGGCCTCTTTCACAAGCTCCATCAGGGTGGAGAACATCGAGATGTCATTTGGCTGAAGACCCATTTTCTGGATCTGAAACACACAGCAAAAGAAAATATTGATGCCCAAATGTTGACAATCTTTGCTTTTTACTGATTATGTATTAATGTTAATAATATGACTTGACATTTATTTGTATATTTAAATGAGACTTGCCTGTTCTCCCAAGTATTCCACATCCAGTGCAAGCTGAAGACGAATTTTGCCGTCATCGGTCAGTCCACCATTTGTTCCTGCTGTGGTGGTTGTGGAAGCACCCTTTCTGGCTTGCTTTAAACGCTTCAAACTTTCTTCCATCTTTCTCACTGAGCTCAGCACTTCTGAGATGGTCTCATAGTACCTAAGGACAAGTGGAAAACGGAAGTGAGAAATTATAGCTGGACAGATTTGAACTTTCATTATTACATACAAAATTCCTGGCATGAAACATCTGACTGTAGATCCACAAATCATGTTCTGATGGACTTAAATTACTGGTATTGCATGTCAGGGTTGCAACCAAAGATCTTTTTTTTTTTAGTAGCACTGATGCTCCTAACATTTGTCAGGTGTAGGTGTAGAACTTCTGCAAATGTCTATCTTAATTTTATTCCTCTCTAAGGGGGAAATGAGACCATGATAACTTGTGATAACATGATGACTGATCAGCAGTTGTACATCTTGTTGGTTTGTAACTGGGAGCAGCGCCCATTAGGCATCCAGTAAGATGAGTTACGACAGTCCAAATTGCAGAATTGAGTTTAACAAAAATGGGATCTATTGTAAAATATAATCCTATGAAGGAGTGATTTGATTCTGCTTATAATCTCAGTTTTTTCACGGTGTCTGAGCCAAATGAACAAGAAAAGCAAGACAGGAGTGACACATATCCAACAGCCGCCTCCCGTGTCCGTTTCTGGTGAAGCATTAGGCTAAGAATATACTGGCTGATAAGCCAGGTAGGAGCTGTCTTTCATGATATCCAAGCCCTGTCATGATGAAGATTATATCAATTATAAATCTGGGAGAGGGAAGTTTGTATCTTTAGTTGTATTCAATTCCGTGAAGCTGGCACTATAAGATTACTTTTGTGAATAATAGTTTTGTTTTGTTTTTTATCTGCTGAACATTCATTCTTCAAATATGCATGTTCCCAAACCTCATGGTTGTTCACAGTTTTTTGAAAAACCATTAACATCTGTAGGTAATGATGAAAAGGCAATCAGTAAAATGTATTAAAATGTGGGGTAGAGGACAACCCAGGAAAACATTTGGGTACACATACATTTTTTTATGGTATGACCAAACTAAAAGTTAGGCACACCGGTACAATAACTTAGCTTGGATCTATGTACGCTTATGAGTGTGTATTTTAAACCTACTTCTGTGTGCATTCAGACAGCACAACTCTCAGCCATTCCTGTGCTGTGTGGGGGGTAACCAGCCCAGTAGAGTCAGTCAACAGCTGATGTAACGGACGTAGTGCGTTATCCATGTATGCTGATGCACGCACTGGCAGATCCTTCAGATTGAAGAAGATAAATGTTAAAGACAACAACAAGATTAATAATCTCATCCATTATATCATCATGGAGGTGATTAAATGACTCAATTAAATAATTTACTTTTTTTCTATTCATTAAAGCAGCAACAAGCCACTTAGCAAACTGATTACATGCTGATGTCAGATACACAATAATCAATGAATATCAACAGCAGGCGATGCGTGAATGTAGAAAATAAATTAATAGTTCTTTCCTATCCTCAAATAATACAAAAAACAACTTCATAGAGCTAAACTGGACCAGCTGTGCATTATCAAAACATAAACACTGGTTCAGATTTTCAGGTGTGAGAACAGCCTCTGTAGCAAGACATTGCTCATAGCAGTCATTATCCCACTCTGCAATAACAAATCCCAACAGTAAAGGGTTTCCCAGCCTTGTAACAAATAAAGCTAATCAGTAAGAAAACACAACGTCATAAAAAGCCAATAACACGCAGAGCAACAGTGCAGTGAGGCAGCGATACCAGTGGCCATAAGTGCATATTTCTTAGAAACTCTCTTAATAAAAAAAACAATATAACTATTAGAAGTCAAAAATAATGAAGCACTCAATACAGAACAATGACAGTTGTCAAATGCATTCCCACTTCAACAAGAACTGCCCATCACTCAACGTATAACCAGTTACTCTGTTTAAAGGCTAAATCCTGACCTTTAATAAAAGCATTTCCATCAAAAAACACCAAGTTTAACAGCTATGGTGTGGTCTAAACTGCTCCCAACAGCTTCTCCTGAGAAATATGAGAGTTTAATAGATGATGAACCACAGGAGAAACTCATCCACTAACTTTATTAGTGCGGCGGTAGAGCCGTGGAACCTCAGAGGCACTTTTCAGGAAACGGCAGCAGCGTTCAGTCAGATGCTGCGTCATCCTGGTGTTCAGGGAGGGAATGCCGCTCGACAGACAAGCCCTCGAGTCTGCCAGCGCATCTGACATGGAAGAAAGCGATTATGAATACACAATGGTATACAATCGGAGAGTGATTCATGGAAGGAGAGCAGTAAGTGGAAGGACTGTAACATTTTGAGACATTATATATAATTTGATATAATAATATATATATATATAAACACTCCAGTAGGAGAGGTAAGCAAAACTAGTTGTGTATGGACAGTACAGCCATCTTACCTTCCACAGCAGCAAAGTTTTTGAAACCAATGGCATCTAAACGCTGCCTGACCATCTCTGACAACTCTGGGATCTAAAAGAAATACGACTTCCTGTTAGGAAACGGCAAAGAGGAAACTAGAAAGCTAAACTCAACTCAGTCTGGGATACTGGTGTAAAATGATGTTAACTCCATGAACTTGAAATTAATGCACAGCTAGACAGATAACTGGATTACCAGAGAATCAAGTAGAAAATTGGAAGTCTGACAGAGAAGGAGGTTTAGGTGGTAACATGCAAGTAAGCAAAAGCTATAGATGTAAATATTCTTAACTTATTAGCATAAATGCCTAATTCATGTTTTCCCTACATTTTTTTCTTCTGCTTTATTTCAGTGCTTTTTCTGCACTCCACTGTAATGCTTCTGTTTGATGTAAAGCACCTAGAATTGTCTGGTAGATTAAATGTTCTACACAAATTAATTTGTCTTGCCTTGTTAACTGTACTGGCCTAATGCTTACTGACTGTGCATCTACTTTGCATTGACTATTAAAGATTAAAATACCTAATGCTATGAGGCTAACAATGTGTATATTCAGATTGGATGTGAACCTGCTCCTGCAGTTTCTGGATGTCTGCTGCAATGTAAATCAGCTGTTTGGTGGACAGAGAGGCGGGACTTCCACTCTCGCTGCCACCTTCATCCAATGACGTTCGGCTGGATGTGGAGGAGGCCGAGCTCGGTAGAGACCTGACTGGTTCCTTCAGCACATCAGCGGCCGGTTTCTTTGTCAACACCTATGAGAAAAAGAAAATCACAATGAAAAACAGGATCTAGCCCTTAACAGAATCAGACAGGGAAGAATTGGGAAAGCTTGGACAACAATGAATTGCTGACTCAATGTATCACCACACATTAATTTCATTTTCAATTTTAATTTACCTCATCAAGAAACTTGGCGTATCGCGAGTACAGCTGCAGCGTCAGCTTCCAGAAGCGATGTGCCAGAGGTGAAAGATACACTTTGTCTGACCAACACCTCACCAAACAGCACCACACCACCTCAGATACCTGCAGATTGTAAGCACTGCCAGCTGGAAGAAAACAAGAAAACAGACACAATGTAGACAAAGTATTTGCTAAACGCTGATACGTAATCCAGAATAAAATTCAACCTGGTGCTTGTTCTAATCCATCACTTATGGCATTCTCCAGGCGTCCGGCTATCTCCTTGTAGCTGAAAAACAAAGTGAGGTATGTGTTGGGGGTTGAAAAACAGCAGAAAACTTTAGTACTTTTTCCACACAGATCAATGGCCGTTCTGTCAAGGTCCTGCGTCATTAACTATGTTTAGTAATAAGCTTACACACATCCACAATTTACATTTTGCTTGGAGTCATCACCCCGTTTCAAACTTGCAGCTATAAGCAATTTCTTCAAATTCCCGTAAAACTGTGCTTTGTTCTGAGTCCTGAGTTCCTGCCAACTTGTCTGTATCTACTGAAAATACTGACAGGCTGCTATTTTAATCTAAAATTGCCTCTTGAGCCCTGAGAACCAAACCCGTCAATGCCAAAAAACACATGCTGTGCAGAAAAGGCACTTACACTGACATCTGACTATATTCATCAAAGACTGACTCAAATGTTTCTATGCAATGTTTCATGTCCAGCAATGCTGTTTTCTCAACTAGATAACCCATCAGCCTACTTACATTTTTTAAATAAGTAAGATTCAAAGATTTTGTCTTTATTAGTAAAGAGCAGATTTGACAATGTGTGCAAAAGACTATGGGTGTGTATGGTGTATTATGTAAAACGACAGGTTGCAATATGTAAAACATAAAGTGGATCAATTAATATTCACCGTAGCTGAAAGTAAACAGGCAAGTTCCATTTGTTGTGAAAGCTGGTATAGGAGGAGTGAACTCTCAGCCTCTTCACGCTGGCCTGCGAGCTGCACTGTTGTTCAAACTGCCGCACAAACTCCATGCTCACGCTATAACGCTGGAATAAAAAGAAAACATACAAACTTTTCCAGTCACACTCAAGACCTAAAATGTTTGTAAAAAAATACTCTGTAAATAACAATAGCAATATCTCTAAATTATTGTGAATGGTGAATTTTGCATCACTACCTCATAGAACAGATCAGGATTTCCAGGGTTGAAGATGAAGGCCAACCTTTCCTCTATTCCTTTGATCATCTCCGGCCAGACCGAATTCTCCAGGAAATCGTAACCTGGCACCGTGTCCGCTTTGTCACTAAAGAGACAGGGGAAATTTATTTATTATTCTTTTTCGCCATTTTATTTAATGTGCTGCAGTCTGCAATCTGTAGTTGTAGCTGGTGCTTGAATATACGTATCAGAAATATATTACTTTTTTTTCCAAAAAACTTTTGGTTTTGATTTTGACCACAAATTGAATATACTCTTTATTTGAACTTAATTAATAAAATTTATATTACTAGACTATTAACAGGACATGATAAACAAGCTGAACTCAACAGAAGGAGGATTCAAAACTAAGACAGCGAAAACTTGAAAATATTGAATTAATGTGGATCCTAAATTCAAGATGAATACCTGGATATGGCTCCTCCAGTCACCTCTCTCAGAAGTCTGCAGTGGTGAGGAACAAAGTCCAACAGTCTGGAGTACATCAGCTGGAGACCATTTGGACTGGACCTCACTACTTCCTCAATAATCACCTAAAACAGGAAGAGAGCAGGAAGTCCTAATCACTTTTAGAGGAAAGATATCATGCATCACTGTTTTCATATTACAGTCTCTTTCCATATCAATCAATAACCAATACTGCAATTACCAACATAAGCCCTATACTTTTTAGTCTCCATTATCTCTTTCAATATTTTGCATTTAAACATTCAGCTTAAAGGAATACTCCGCCCTCAGAATGATGTGCCTTCATTTTGCACTCACCGTCATGCTGATTAACACTCTGGAACACTTTCTTGATGTTCATCATGTAGCCGGAGATATCGGGAGCTTTTCGTTTGTAGAAAATGCCCATAAAGTGATGTTGAACGGGGCCCGGTCAAGAAGTCCACAAAAACTTCGCAATATTCCTCCATACTGCTCGTCCAATGTAATCCAAGGGTTATCAGTGGGCAACGTCCATAGTTTACTCGAAACGACTTCATTTAGTATATATTTTTTAGCATAAAACGTAGCATGTTTTAGTTCCTGGATGACGTAACCAAAGTATGGTGGCCACGGTAGACTAAACCACACGGGAGTGCTTACATAGACAGGGGCTGTAAGCTCTGTAAGGGAGTTGTGTTAATCCACGATTGATGCGTCTTTTCACCGGACCGAAATGCACGCTGATCAATCTGGAACTACATGACAGCAGTGCTGCTATGATGCTGGGTATGATGCTGTAAACAATGGTGTTAGCTTACAAGTTATGTAAAATCAACTCTATTCCGTCTCTATGTAAAACCAGCCGATCTTCATAATAAAAAAAAACTAGGACATTCTGTTGATTCTGCATTCTGGTGCCTTTTAAAAGATCTATATTTTTCTTAATCTTATTTTGATCCATAAATGGGGCAATAAAGCATTTTCTATCTTTCTTTCTTTTGTAAATGACAAAGATCTCCTCTTGATCCCAAACTAGTTAGTGCTCTCATTTTTCTCTGCAGCATTTATTTACTGTGTGTTAGTTTCAAGTTTTTTACTGATATCTTCGGCAAAAATTCCTTCTCTTTCTCTCCACCAATCCGAAGACAAACAATAGCGATTTCCGTGTGATTTCTAAAGGGAAATATTTTCTCTATACATAGTTAAATGAGGGCGTTTCTGCATGCAAATGACCTCAAACTTGAACAAGCACGGTGGTTAAAGCTGCAGTGTAAAACTCTGAGAGTACAGCAGACTTAGCATGAAATTTTGAACAGACAAGTCTCACGTCACTCCCCCTCCCTTCCTGCTGCGCTCAAGTCCTACCTCCAACTCCGTTCCCCCACCTCCTTGCCACGGCGCATGCGCGGCGGCCGTGACCACTACGTGAAATGAACAGTATACACAACACAACACAATATGGCCAACTTGGCATCGGTTCTATAAATCCTTTCAGATCACGTGGTTCCCATCATTCACAATGAGGCAAAATGACTAGTGGCGGTGTGGATGTTAGCTACATAAATAGATTTAAGTTGTTTGTTAACAAGGAGTATTGAAAAATGTCAAAAACATTCATTCAGTCTGTTTTTAGGCCAGTGTTATACCAAAGTTTGTCACTAGATGGCTGTATAATACCACAAGTCAATGAGTTCAGCAACAGCTGACGAGTAATGAAAAAAAAAAAAAATCCAAACAGCTGACGGGTCAACAGCAACCTGCTGAGTGAGTGTTGGTTGAAATGAGAGGCTAAATGAGACGCTAACAGAAGTCAGGTGTGTTTAATTGGCTTCTCTGATGGAGATGTGAAGACAGGAGATTGGAGCTAGGTTAGCTACTTTAGCTAGCTTAATGACGGGCATCACTCTTCTCTCCTGGAAGTTGTGGGCTCGGGTGGAAGCTAGTGAATTACTTACCGAAGGCAGATAGAGGCTTTGCTGAGGAGATAGATTCTGTAGTTTGCATCCTGAAGGGACCTGCAGCAGCACCAATCCTCCCCCCAGATCATCACTGGGATCGGATGGAGGGATTTCCTTGACACCGGACATAACTCCTGGATGAAATGATGAAATTCATCGGGCGTCCATCGCCTCTGGACAATCCGGTGGACATAAACACACCGGCGTCTTCGGTTTTCTGACTTCCAAAGCAGGTAAAAGAATGAAACTCTCACAAAATCCTTGGATTAACCAGTCTGCCATGTTCTCTGTTTATGAACGCTAAAACATGGAAACCTTTCCTCTCCAGAAAGTCAAACTTGATGTACATAAGCACCATACCATAAGCGTTTCTTATACTCACGAATAACATGCTCCATTTTCACGAATAATTCGCTCAATTTAAGCGAGTAACCATCCAGTATCTGCACATTGAAATATATGCGGATGGATGCGCCCGGTGTCCATACAGGGGAACGCTGCTCACAGAGCTGTCTGACAGAGCTAACCGCTAACTGCTAGTGGAGGCATGGGACCTTTCACACCGCGTTCCAGCAGAGATTGACACATATCAGACTCTCTATCAAACACTCATCTGGCTCTGATTTGGCTGTTCTCTACCGTGGCGTGGTGGATTCTTGCAAATCACTGTAGAGGCAGTAGGAGGGACTACTGCAGCCTGTTTTTTCACTAGTCTCACTAGTTTATCACTAGTCTCGTGTACAACTGTCTTGACCAAGCGGCAACCTCACGCTAGAAAAGTGATACCCATGCAGAAGTGCAAAAACATTGCAGTACTCTCCTCATCCATTAGGTGCTGGCTGCAAAATAGAGCAATTTCCCATTGGCTCCCATATTAAAAAGGCCAACTTAACAGCAATTTAAACATGTTTAAAGCCTGGTTCAAAAAAACATTTTAAGTTAAAAAGGCCGGGTTTACCTTCATGACAACTGGAGGGAGTGATAAAAAAATTCTAACTCCTTCGTTTAGGTGTATTCAATCCTAAAATTCTAATCCTCATAATTAGGGTGTGTCTTTATGATTTACATGTGGCAAATATCCAGCTGCAAGGAGTTTGATGGGTGTCAAACATCCATTCCAATGCTTGCAACTCCCTTCTCAGCGCCTCCTCTCCACCAATTGTTGCATTTTCCGATTTTCAAAGATGGCGACCATTGGAAACTCCCAACAACCATCTTTTTCAGCTCTTCAGAAACATACAGGACACATGGTCTTAAGTTGTTCATTTCGTCTACAGATGCTGGCGCCTCCCTTAAACCAAGGAAACTATTTTTAAAAAACCCTGAAGCTCTCAGTTTCTCATGTTGGCCCACCATGCTGAGGCCATACCCAGGCAGCTTTTGTTTTATGTGCTCATAAGATCCTGACAATAAGAGGAAGCCCTGGCTTGCCAGTGGTCAGTCTCACTTAAATCACATTAATAACACACACACGACACAAACTGTACAGAGAGTAATTATGATTGTTGTAAATACGTTTCCTGTGACAGTTCTGTTTGTTTCCATCACTAGACAGGAACTGAGAGAGAAAATCATTGAACTATGAATCGTTTGATTTTCCATGTCAAACCTTAACATCAATGATTTAAGAAGTAAAGATAACAGGGATTTTATGTGCAAAGCATGCAAATATGCCAAATCTGGCTGAATAAATGCTTAAATCTCCTACAAAACTTGTATAAATCTCAAACAGCTCATTTGATGTTTGATCCTGTTGGGTGTTTTGCTGGAGACTTCTTCTTCCACTTCCACTGCAGGAGTGTTTTACAAAAGTGTGCCAGGCCACACACATACAGCATATTGTCAAAGCCTTCTCATGCTGTGGCAGCACATTCTCTGTCCAGACCATCTAGTCACAGGTACAGCGATGTGCAGGATGAGCTCATACTCTGTCTGACCAAAGTGCTTTTATGTGTTCTTATAAAAAAGATAACTATTCTCTGGAGGTAGTAGAGCCAGACTGCATATAGACCACAGCCCGTCAATATGCAAAGCTTTTAGGCAAGGATCGCTGAGATATCAGTCACAGCTAATTCTTTTCTTCTTTTTTCCCCCCTAGGCTACTACTCGGCTATATTACATTCATTTAAGGATTTTAAACAGAAATTCCAGCAAAGATTTTTTTTGAATTGACATTTTTAGAAGCTGTTCTAAATTTTATTAGAAGTTTTGTCAGTAATGAGAACTTATGAGTGGGGAGCAGTTGTTCAACAAATAGGTAATGCCTATATGTCTATGACACTAACATCAAATGATGCTAACAGCGAGCATTGCTAAGAGCATTTAATGCTAATGGCAAGTGGAGCGATAAGGAAGCAATGCTAACAATGAGGAAAGCTAATAGCAGGCAGCATTTGTACTCTGAAAGTGTCAGGTTATTGGTCTATTGTATTTCTGGGCTTTTTCCACTAACAGTTTGTTGAAAATGAACTTTCCCAAACGGATGACCGTGTGGCAGCCATGATTCCACACGCTCCTAGCACGTAGCCAACAGCAAGTATCCCCAGCTAGGTCAAAAAGTGGTGGTTCTACCAGGTATTTTCACTTTGCTCAGTCATCGTATCTGGTGGTTTCTGAACTTTGACATCTGTTGACATGACGCTGAATGAATGCTGCATTATGATGAAGAACATAGTGGTGTTTATGTACACATTCACTGCATATCTGAAGTTTAGCGTGGTATTTCAGAGGGATTTAAAGTTAGTGGGTAACAGTAAGGCAGCAGTTCTAGTCGGGTCTTTATTTGTTATTTTGAAGGAAAACTATTTATTTTGGGAAACCCAGTAAGCGTGATTACATCATCATAATTAATTTTAAACTCAATAAGAAAACATACAAAAAAAATCATATTGTATGCATGTTATAGCCACAAAGAATGTTCATGATCTTGTGGTTATAGTTTTGTTTTAACTTCCCATGCACGAGTGCTCTGTGGCTATGATATAAGAACACGTGTGTGTATGTATATTTAATTTTCTTATCTTCACCCTGATTGTCACGTCATTTCTTATTTTTAGCCTTTATTCATCTTTATTAATGTAACTTGATGTCTTACTGCAGCAAAACACAAACAGCTCCTTTGCAGCATTAATGCTTTTCACAAACTTCCTGATGTTGTTTCTTTCACTTTCCATCACTGCAAGGCACCCGAACACAGACTCTGTGTTCCTGCTCGCTCAGCTATCAGGCCTCTGTGGTGTTTTATAAGAGCGCTGGATAAGAGCCAAGTCACACCTGTGGGGATTCGCAGAGCTCTGAGGGTCCCGTCATGGTTCCTTTACAACATTGAGTCCTCATTAACCAGGGCATTCAGTGGGACACACACATGCACACACCTCCCTAAAGGACAAGCAGACTCTTTGCAGTTTGTGCCTTTTTAGCAACAAACATGTAAAAAACCCAAGCGGAGATCCAGCTTCGGGGAAATGCAAATCTTATGCTCGTGTGTGAATTTAATGAGAGCCATGCAGCCACAATGCTTCAGGGCTGGAATGGATTGTTTCTTTTGTTCCCTCTGAACTCTAATTTACATCACTGTGAAGACTCATTGGGGATTTACAGATTCGGTTTGTATGCATCTCATGAGATCTTGAAATTTAGAGTCAGAGGGCATATAAACACAGAAAGCCACTGAAGCTCCCTTTTCCACAGCATCTTGACTGTATTTTTCCTTCCTATTTTTGCTTTTTAAAAGCTTCACAAACTGAGCCGAAACGCCCGTCCCATTTACTGGAAGTCCTCTAAGAAGCAAAAAAAGTGACACATTTTCATCTTTTACCAAACCTTTGAACCGTGCCACCTCCTTCTGATTATGCCTCTCGCAGTGCGGCAGTCAACAGAGAGAGAAAAACATGTCAGAGGTGTAAAACACGCTTGGCCTCAGGGAAAATGGGGTTTCCAAAACGGCGTTTGGTTCTTGAATGCCTCTCTACAGAGACAAAGTGAAGTGATTGGCAGGTGATGTGTTTTTGAAACTTGGAAGTGGGATTGGGAACAGAAAACTGAGGTGTATTCATTAGCCTGGGAAATAAGGAACTCCAATAAAAAAATCTTGAGGTAAAAGATCAAAAATTACATTTTGTTCCTGTAACTCCCATTATGTGGAATATCCGGGACCTTTAAACCAAACATTTTAAGGTCAAAGTTTCCTCTACTTAGTAACAGTTAATTACTCCTCACCTGAGTCTGATAACAGCACCTCTCCGGTTATCCTAACGGGCTTCTATGAACTCTCTTGTTTTGTTAAAACAGCGGCATAAAACTTACCAGCCTTACAGTTTTTTTGGTTCTTTGTCTAAGAAAGCTGATGTTCAGAAGGTTTTTTCTTAAAGCTCACAGTCTTTGACAAAGTTGAACCTCTTCCCTCTTCACCTCCTCTGTCACGTTCTTACTCTTTAACATTCAATGCACGGCTGTGAAGTGACTCACGTGCAGAAAAAGACATGATCTGCAGCTTTCTTTATGGTTGTAACGAGGATGCTGCACCTGTTAGGGAGAAACTCTCAGCTGGGTGTGAACACAGTGTATCACATTAATTAATCACCCTCTCCACAGTAAGACCTTATAGACACACTGAAGACCAGGTTCAGGTTCTGGACTGATGGCTTAGATGAGTTAGAGGAGAAACTGTTCAGATCTGTGTGTCCAGTATTTAGAAAAGCTAGAAAATGCATGAAAGCAAATGGAATCTCATGGATGAACTACAAAAAAAAAGTCTAATTTTCATGTTTATGTAAACAATTCAAATTCAGTCAACCTGCTCACCATTCTGCAGTCGTCTCGAAGGGGACACATTTCTACTGTAGATCTGTGATGTGGTAACAAATTATTTGATAAATAAATAGCTTATTTTATTTTTAAAGCATTTACATGTATATATTGTGTCCTGCAAGATGACATGCTTGGTCCCTATAGTAGGTGGTTAAAATGGGCAAAGAAGTTATTAAAAAACAATTAAAAAACTGCATAACAAATGGTAGTATCTATTATTCTCTGGTTAAACAGTCAGGCTTTGTTATGCTAGCTAATACTGTATGTGCCTGTGTCTAACTTGCTCAATAGTCTGTCATTCTGTTAAAACAGATTGTTTGATAGAATGATCATATTTTACCTCAATCTAGATTTTTTTCCCCTATATTTTACTCTGAATGATCAAGACTTCTGGAAGCTGTGGGGCCATTGCTTAACGTTAGGCTGACGTCATGATGGGTTGTCTGGGATGGCCCAGGACCTGTGCCACACTAAAGGAAATATTTTCATCTGCTGTGGTAAGACTGCTCGGTTCACTGGCCTAAAATAGAGACTGAGAAACATTTTAGCCTCTGTTAACCAGTTTTAACTTCATCGCCTCCTGGCAAAGAGGTCAGGAACATCTGCCTTTGTTTTGGAAAAGGCAAGTCATGGTTCTGTGTTTTTTGCTTCTGTGCATCTTGGCAGGGTCCCCCATATGTGTATTAATGTGCATGTGCACACGAATGAGCCATCCTTTGGCCTGTATCAAAGCCAGAGGGATGTTGACTCTGTTTTCCTATTGATATCTGAAGCTGGAAGACAAATATTGTTGTCTTGCGGGTCTATTTGCTCAGACTTGGTAATAGACTAAATCTCTGGTGGTACCTTTCAAATGTAAACCATGAGGCTGAGCCCCAAGGTCTGACATCAAGTTTTAAAACAAAGATGCGGTTGCATCACCAACCTCATCGTTCCCCTTGCTCTTTTCCTGGTTGGAGCTTTTGCATAAATCTGTTAAAACTCCTCCCCAGTCTCTTACACTCAGCCTTTTCTGTTGGGTTAGATTACTATATAAATATATATATATATATATATTTATGAAACATTAAATGGGCAGTGGTGTAATATTTCTTTATAAGATCACATTTGTCTGAAAATTTTCTGTAGGCCAATATAATTTTTTTTAAATATAGTAAAAATTTTAAATAAATGAACAACACCATCGCCTGTCGTTTCTGACTGGAGTCACAAACAAGTCCGCGTGGTTGCCCTTTAAATGTCAGGACAAGTTTTAAGTGTTGTCTCCTTTTACAAGACTCACTTTGAAGCAATGCTAGGGTTAGGCAGCTGGTTCGTTTTGGACTCAAAATATTTCCAGAACATACTTTGGGTCACCACTTTATTTCCAACTAGGCTATGGGCTTTTCTGCTGCTGCCTTTTTGTCCCAACAGGTGCAAATTATTTGCCGGACAATATATTTATCACTCGTTAATCTTAGTAAATCAGGGTCTAAGTGTTATCTGTCACATATCCTGATATGAGGATTTTGTGTCTTGACCAATAACTCTTCTGCATGTAGTCAGGGAAAGCCTGTGACTGGTAGATTACTGGCTTTCCTCCTGAGCTTTCCTTAAGATAAACAGTTTTCAGAAATCTGTTTAAAACGTTTTTGTTCTGAGCTAGTAAGATTGCCAGTACAAATAGTTACATTGTAACAGTATTATTTTTTGGTGAAAACAATCAGATTTTTGGAAAAGGAGAGTGCTTCTAAAAGGAAAATGAAGCTAGCAGCTAGCTCAGGAAAAGAATGACATTCTTAGCATGTAGTGTTTTTTTTCCATTCTGTGTGCACCACATTAATACTGACTCTAACTTCATTGAGCCACAGTTTTTTTTAGTTTGGCAGTTGATGCCTCTACCTTAGTTCTTCACTAATTCAAGGGATGCATACCTGCAGTGAAGCAACCAATAAGAGAGCTTTCTGTCTGAAAAAGGCAGTAGACAAGCCAGTCTAGTTTGCTACTGGCTAGATTTTCTAAAGTCTGGAACAGAGACTAGGGAAGTCGCAGAAGCTGTTTCCTCTCAGATCCCTCGATTAAAAATATTCCTCAACAATATTACAGCAATATCCCAATTTCAAAGAAAATGCACTCAAGTATGTTTTCAGGGTACATTTTTAGTGCCCTCTCCGCTAATATTTCTCTGAAACTCGCCTCGCCCCCTCGCTTTTCTCAAGCTCTCAACTCTTAGGCATGTCTGCGGCGTCGCTCCCAACAGGGGCTGCAAAAACAGCATTAGCATACGTGGGAGGGGATTTTTTACCATTACTCAGAATCAGATAGCACACAGTTAACCGTGACATAATTTTATTTATAATGGCTCAAGGCCGAGGGCTGCAGAAATGTCACGGCCTTCTATCTGAGCTATCTGGATGTCTGCCTGCAGAGCATGAGGACAGAGGGTGTGGAGGTGGAATAAACAAGATGGCTGGACGAGGACTGACTACCACTGGCCGTAAAGAAGATGTGATTATACAGTGGGTTGTTTTAACTAAGCAGTAAGATTGGATAGTGACGCAATCTGGCCACGGCAAGCAAAGTTAGCCCCAGCTGATCGTAAATATAGTCAAAAAGTGCATTACTGTAATCTAAAGGCACATCTTGCACAAACAATTGGTGTGATTTGATGGGAGATGGTAAGGACAGGTATCACTTTACATCTTTACTGTCCTTTACACCTACCTTTCTCTACATTTACCTCTCTGTTGTTGCAACCTTCCGCTGGCAGCTTGGCTGAGTTTGACAACATCATTCAAGTTACAGATCAGGACTTTGTCTGCGCTGCTTACGTAAGGTCGTAAAAAGGCCCATTAAGGCAAAGAGAATGAACTAAATTCACCAAAACCATTTTCTGTTTATGCATAATTAGACTAATTTCATCATATACAGTCAGTCAACCGAGAGAGAAAGAGAGAAATAGCCAAAGATTGCAGTTTGAATCCCTTATATGGGTTCAGATCAAATTTTTAGATTTACGAAAGGCCGATGTGCCACATTGGTCCACACACAGGAACATTACTGCATTAAAATGAATCAAGGAATCACAGGGCAACTCTACTGTCATTCCACTTTATATGTCTTTAAATAAAGATAAAGGTCAAGTACAAAAAAGATGATGGAAGATTAACATTTACAGTGTATTATTATTGCTTAGGGGTCATGGCCAGAAGGACTAAAAAATCAACACTGAAGTCAGATTTTACTGCTAAAAATGTTTTTCCTGGATAAAGAAAAAGAGAGCTGTCTGCAGCACTGCTGGAGTTAAAGCAAGATAATTCCCTAAAAGAAAAGGTGTGGGTGTTTATCCTAGTGTCAGTAAAGGCAAACCACATCTGGATCTGAGTTTCACGCTCTAAAACATGACGTCCCCTGTTGGGGGTGCTTTGGGAACAGTTCGAGCCAAACTGTTTTGACATGACCATTTTTGAAATGTCGCCTAAATTCTCTATACTAAAGGCGTTGCCTTTTTTGTTTGTTTCACTTTATCAGAGTTGGTTTTGCACAGATGATGTTGGCATGCTGATCGAGGTTTAGAGCCGCAGAAGCATCATTCCAAAGGGATATTCCTATTCATCCTGAAAGTGTTTATTTTTGTTGAGGCTAAACTGAAACTTTCATTTGTGATGTGCCAATTTCCATTCATCTGTAACACAAATAGCCCTTTAATTCTCCCACATCCTCATAGATTTACTCATTTCACTATATGTATGCAGTATTGGAGCAGAAGCCTGAAATAACAGTACACACAGGCTACTAAACGGACAAATGGACTGTTCATCTTCACCGCCCTCATCTCATCGCCCCAAACATCATCTGGAACGCAAAGTTGACATCACTCCAATGTGAGCTCCAGTGGCGCAATTGGTCAGCGCGCAGTACTTATAAGACAGATACATGCAAAGCAATGCTGAGGTTGTGAGTTCAAGCCTCACCTGGAGCATCAAGACTTTTTTCATTACATGTTTGGGACAGATATAAGATAAGATCCCATAGAGTGAGGATCTTCTAACCTTGTAATGGACAGTAAGTGGCCCAGGTAGTAGATCAAGTTGTCTGATAACATGTAGGGTGGTGGGGTAGGTTCAAATCTATCTCCCACCTCAGTCAGTTGTAATGTTAGCTCCTTTGGATTAAAGTAGTATCTATTCTAATCTTAACTTTCACTTGTATAGATACTTAAACACAACTTTATACTAGGAAAATATATATATCTCTACACAAACATATAGTTTTAATAAAATTCCTTTATTCCACACTGTTGAAGTCATTTCTTATATTTATTAACAGATTTCTGTTGAATTGTTTAGGTTCTGGTGCTTTTCTGGTGTTCTGACAGATTTTTTAGAAAAAAGTTTTCGAAAATCGCATTGAGTATTAATAGTCTTAGTATCGATATTGAGTTTGAACGTTTAGTATTGTGACAAACTTAGATGCACATGTTAGAGACCAGAGTGCTATAGTTCTCTATTTCTGTTTGGAAATGAGCTACAGCCACCAAACTCACTAGATTTATCATCTTTTTCAAACCTTCTAAGCTAGCAGGTATGGAAACACACAATGTAACATATCCAGCTGGTTCAGGTTGGTGGAAATGGAACGTTAGAAAAAATAGGATTTCTCAGTAATGGACACAGGAAATGAATACAAAGACCAGTAACACTGCGGAAATGCATGTGAGATTTGAGTATAACATGGAGACAGACTTGATGCAGGAACGCTTACTGGGTCCATGTCTCAGACTCGGGCTACTGCAGGCTCATGCACATCACAGATAGCTGCATGTTGGAGCAAACATCCCCTGATGGATGTCAAAGGACACCTCTCAGTTTCACTATTCCACTCCAACATAAATCAACGCAGCAGCAAGAGAAAGGTTTGTGGATAAAACTAAACTCTTTCCAAGCTGTTTACCTGTTTAACTTCGGTTGCATTTTCCTTTTAACTTGCAGCAACTGGATATCTTGCCCTGCAACTTAGTGCACATGGAAAAAACAAAAAAAACTTCCACGTCAACGTGAGCTCACAATGCCTGAAAGACTGTTAAATCGTAAAATACACAGTAGGGGAAATTATCTAATTTGAGCCTTTTTTATCTGTCTGTTGCTCTGTTTTTCTTACTCTGAAGTTCACGTTTTTTCAATGGAATTTAGCCTGGGAAATTCCCCGTCTTGACACACTGACAGCTACGGATTGTGCTGTACAGGATAATGAGTGAGTTTTAGAGTGCAGCCGAACCTGTAATTGCAAGGGAAATTAGCAATAGGCAGTAATTTCTGTGAATATACGGTCCGACTTTTGACAGAGGCGCGTTCACTCCCAACTTCTCCTACATAAAGCGAGTTACTTTGAGGGATGGGCTGGCAAGCCTGCTGAGTGTGCTACGTAACAAACCCCATTCATTAAAGCAGCGCAGGTATTTGTATTGCAGGGTTGTTGTTTTTTTCTTTTTTAGACATGTTAATCTGAAATCTAATCCGGTTTGCAGAGGCTGATTACACAGACAGAATTATTTCCTGCATCCCTTCTCCTCCCTCTTCCTCCCTTTTACGTCTTATTACGTCATGTAAGTGTCTAAAGCATTGTTCTGTCATCGAACAAAGCAGCTTAATTCTTTTTAGGTGCATCCAGAATTTGACTGTGATCTTGAAGCTTTCTGAGTCCATTATCCAGAACAGAGTCCGTCCATGGGAATTCTGCAGCTCCTATCGATTTTTAAATGTTCTGTGTTGCTGAATCACTAGCTGCTCTGACAGCACACTGCCAGGTTAGTCATCCACTGGTGTGTTACCAGCAGGCTGTTTCCCAGGTGGCTGCTACTGATGCACACTGTTGGTTAGTGGAGATTTAAGTTACAGATACTGTAGCTGCTGGCTCCGAAGGATCCAGTTGAAATGAAGTCCCAGCTTCATTTCCATCGCTGAGTCATTATGGCCTTCACCGTGGAATTTAGGGTGTCTTGATTTGTCATTGTGGAATGATTTGTTGAATTGCTGGGCTTTTGATGACTTTGATTAGCAGCAGTGACTGACATCAGGTTCTGTCCGGTTACTAAACTTGTCTATTCTCTGAATTTTGATTGTCCTTTTGTAGAGAATAAACTGAAGCAGACCCTCATAACCCTTAGAAGAAGGTAAAGTTTGCTTGAAAGTTCTAGTAAATTCAACTTCCCTCTTCAGCTCTGCTTCCCATTCATTTCAATTATGGAGTATCTCATATATCAATATAAATGAACAAGTTCTGCTGAAAAGAAGTTCTGCTAAAAAAAAAA
>JAVQJG010105182.1:0-34226 GCA_036024015.1 Craterocephalus amniculus | reverse complement strand
CTTTCCTGCTCTTAATGACATCACCATGCAACGGCCAGAACAAATGGCCTCCTTCTTAGACAATGGATCCATGTGTTTAAAGAAATAAAATCATGTTTGCAGCTGTTTAATGAGCAGGTATTCTCATTGTACAGACATGATGATGTAACCAAGTACATCAGATGTACAGCATTGTTTGTGGTGACCTTAGAATATTGCTAAAATTACAGCATGTAGCTGCCTTCAGGTGACTCCAAACAAAAGATGATGTCCAAGGAACAGGAAGACAAAAAACAGAAGGACTTTATAAGTCTGGATGCAGGGAAAACCAGTTGGGGAAAACAAATGGGACTTAAAATGCACAGAAAATGAAAAGGCACATAAATTAAGCTAAGATTAGAGAAGACAATCAATGAACAAACTAAGTAAAACAAGGCAGAAAACTGAAAATGCTTTTAATTAAAACAGGAAATGTGCTGCAAAGAGAGATATGAAAGGACAGGAGACGAAAGGAAACGTTCAACAATGGACAGGAGAACTTAGAAAGTGAAGAACCGGAATTTAAAATAAAAATCAAGAGGTTTCATATTTTATCTACGCAAATCTGAAGTGTTCCAGGAAAGAAAAAAAACCACATTATCATAGAAATGAAGAGATTCGTCAGAGGATGGTGGCGGCCTTGGAGAGAGAAAACGAACACTATACAGAGGTCATCCACAAAAGGACAACAGAGAAATTTCCTTCTGTAAATATGGTCGATGGTCATCCCATTAATGTCAGTCTTTTTATTCTAATTCAAAATTTAATCTGAATGAATGATATTTCATTAAATATGATAGTTTCTATTCACTTTTCCTTTTCCACATCCTTTACATTCAAACCAAAACCAACAAGGGAGTGTTGTGTTTTGTCATGTAAGATAAAACCATTTCTAGAATAATTTTACCCACTGAGGATCCCTCCCAGTTGCAGGACTGCGGTTTTGAGTAACAAAAGTCAAAGTATTTGGAAACCATCCTCATAATCTCCTGATATTGTTCTAAAACTAACAAAAAAAACTTCTTCACTTCCACCTCCAGAGCAACAACCAAAACTATGTTCTCCACCTTCAAACCTTTCATTATCTTTTCTCATCTTGATCACCCCACCTCTTTAAATCCCTCTCTCCGGCTTCTTCCAGCACCACCTCGATCCTCTTCCCCCTCCTGGCTCATCCCCTCTCTGGGCTACAGACGACTCAGCAGGGGCGTGCTGGTGTCGGGAATCTATCCGCTGCGCGGCGTGCTGCGCCTGGCGGTCAGGGCAGCTCTCCAGGGTGAAAAGCCAGCGGGGCCTCCGGTTCTCAGGGTCTCATCGTCAGCTTCCAACACCTGACAAAATGAGAGGAACCATGTTGGGGGGTGGGGGGGGGGTTGAGTGAATGGGCTTGTGTTGTAAATCTTCATGGCAGCAACTTGCAACCCTAAAGGAGATGATGGAGAGCAGGATACAGAAAGAGATGCTGCAGATTTGCTCCGCTCACTTAATGCACTGCTTCGGACAGCTAAAGGGGAAAGTTTGCAATAAATTGGTGCGGAGGAATTACCAGCGTTATACCGCTTGCCATCTAACAAATAAATACCGCTTAGCCTCGGCATATCAATGTGTGGATTTTTTTTTACTCGGGAAGGGAAAGAGAACATGGGAGAGAGCAGAAGAATGAGAAGCAGAGGAAGGCAAAGTGGCAGCGCAAGTAATCAGTGGCCGGTGTGTTTCCGAGGAGCTCTGCGTTCGTTCACACGCAGCTATGCCTGTCTGTGTGTGTATGTGGCTCAGTGCCGAACCAGCCGCCTGAAATTATGCAAGCAAGTAACAATGAGCAAATTGAACCTCCGCAAGCTGACACACAAAAACACTCACGCACACACACAAGCTCAGCGCAAGGTCAGGCTCAAAGACAAGGGAGTAGGGGCGTTTTAGCGGTGGGTGGGAGCGAAAAACAGATCATGATAAATTGGCTCACATTTTACAAAACGCTGCCCTTAATGCACCTCGGCTAGCCATGCCCGCTAGCCCGACGCCGGGGCTGCTTTAATAGCAGCGGCTAGCCATTTGTGATATATGAAAACCAGGGCTGTGGCACTAATTGCGCAATTACAAAGCGGAAGCGGTGTTGTGTTGTGGCAGTGTGGGGAGGAGAGACAGCGTACGGGAAGAGAGGAGTGCAGGATTATGCAGGACACTATCCCTCTCTTTATGTTTCCCTGTATCTTTCTCCTTTTTTAATCCTGCAGCTGCTTCCTTCGTCCCCTTTTCCAGCAGCCCTTTGCAGAAGACTATGGCCGGCAGAGCTGTGGCCCTGGTACCCCTGTAGATTATTGAGAGGTAGACTGAGTGTGCCAGTTCCACTAAACCACAGGGAGCGGGCGAACATGTGAGAAGGAGTGCGGCGAGATAGGAGGGAGGTGAGGGGAAAGGGGAGGGCGAGAGAAGAGAAGGCAAAATTTGTCTTGCGCGTCGATGAAAGGACAATTTATTAGGAGCTGCTCAGGGAGACAGAATATTTTGCCCCAGTGCTTTACGGACTGTCTGGATGAGGAATGGGAGCATATTAGCGCAGTGCCGAGCCTGGGCCCAGGACGGGCTGGGGGCCGAGGCTGCGGCGGTAGCAGCAACCCGGCACAGCCTCCATCACAGCCTGCAGCAAACACCCCGGGGGGTTAAGGATCAGGGGCCACACTGGGATAGAGAAGGTGGAGAAGGAAGGGAGTTGTGGTGAAACTATATCCACAACACAACAGTTGTCACAGGATTATTAACCTATTAAGAGTATTCTTTTAGGTTTTGGGTCAGGGTAGGCCAACTTACTCTAAACTCCAGGCTTAAAACCTTAAACAATTACATATCCTTTTAGATATGTATTAAAAATATTATAATAAAGTTTTTGTCATCAAATTTCATTTAATAAAATATGCCAACATTAAAAGAAATTAGATTGAAAGTACCTTATCTACAAAAAGAGATAACATGAAATGAAAAGTCTTCACACTGTTCCTGGGGTTTTGCTTCTTTCATTGCAAACTCATCATAAGCAAATCATGATCCTTTAAGGAGTACAGGTGCAGATCGATAGATCGATAGCATTGTGGAAACAATTTATCGCATGGTAGCTACAGAATCAGATTAAACTATCACCTGACAGGTAAAACTTGTACAAATTAACATACTATGAACAAAATATTGCACATATTACCTTAAATTAGGCAAACTAGTTTGTTGTCTATCATACATACAAGGTCTGTCTCCTGCTAGATACATGAACTTATTTTCATTGACTGGTTATTTAGTTGCTGAAGGGAGTTTACTTGATGACTATACTCATATTTTCACTTATTATTGAATTAGAAGCAGCATAACGGTATAATTTCCCTCTCCCAGCTGTCATGCTGCTCTGTGTTGATTCTGAGCAGCCGATGACATATTTACTTTGGCAAGCAAACAAAGAAGAGCATATCCCGCGCTATGCTTGAAGCAAAGAGAGCAGGGTGGGATTAGGTGCATTAAAAAATGTCAAAATGGCCTAAAAAAGTCTAAACATTGCTAAATCTTGTTGGTGAAAGTGTGATCCAAGTAACAATCCTCATGTATGTTAAGATGCAAAGAGTTGATGCAACATTCATGTGTGCAGTGTTCTTGGTTTAATCAGGGGCAACTGCACACATGGCTTACTGATCCAGCAGCATCCCCAGGTGCTGAATGCCTCTTGGGTTGCTTGCTTTTCACCTTTTCGCAGCAGATAACTGTAAAAAGATGCGTTTGGTAATAATGTGGGTAACTTTTGAAGCAAAAAGACACGTAATCAAGAGTAAGGGGAAAAGGAAGTTAATTTTGTTATGACGTCCAGTTATACTCGTGTGCTTGGGGTAGTATGGTTTTAATCAGACCACCCCCAACCTTTTCTTTCATTCAGGAAACATCTATATGGTTGACATTATCTTCCTGCTTCAGTTATGTCAAAACTTTGTCCATATTTTTCCAAAATCTTCCAACTATCCACTTGTCCACTTGACTTTGTTAGGTAATAATAAGGACTGAAACGATCAAATATTCAAATTGTTCCTAAATAATAAACACATTACTATGAAAGACATTGTCTTTGTCTGTGTGTTTTGAAACACGCATGCAAAGAAAAGAAAAACGAAAACAGCTTCAACACAAACTCTGTGCATTGGAATTATCTCTGAGGCGTTCAGAATGTTTGCTCACTCCCCTGGCACCAGCGAGATTCAGGAATCCCACTATGGTTGGCCTGACAGACAGCACAACAGTGGGGGCGATGCAGCAAACAACACCTGTGCACATCACAGTGGATAGCTATCCCAGGGTAGAGCTAACATTAGCATGCTGCGGTAAACACGAAGCCGAGCAGGTGTCTCATCATTCATTAGCAGTGGCTTTGATTGTATTCAACTGAGACCATATACAGTATGCGGTTTTACAAAGAGAATCAAGACAGTGGGTAAGATGTTTACCTTGTACTGACCTGCGCATTAACCTATTGATAAGTACTTGATTGTACTCACCAATGAGGTTCAGGGAAGAACTTTGTCAGGTTAGGTAGTTCTGGCAGCAATTAATGAGTTCATTCTCAAGTAACAGTTGAATGCAGGACTTTTTATTTTGTGTCCAATAAGCACTCCCTCCTGGGTAGACAGTTAAGAAAAAATGCACCAGTTAGAGCATACAGTTAGATTCTTATAAATCAACTCCAAAGTGATCTCCCCCTTTGTACATTAGTCATCAATTTTGCAATGAACTATGAGGAACTATGAGGTCTTGCAGGAAAATCTAACTCACAAAATGATCTGGCAATGAGAAAGCTTGCCGCGCAACAAGGGAGGAGCCAAAAGGAGGTGGCCTGGGGGTGCACCTTTGACAACGACCAAACTAAGATGCCAAGGTGCCTGGATCAGAGCCTCTCCCAAACAGGGGTTTTCATTGGGTATTAATGCTAGAGGGTTGCAAGGAAGAAGAGCCAGTGAATCAGCAAATGATTAATGAGCAGCGAAGACTCACTGAGAGACGCCTCAGTGTGCTCCAAACTTACAAAAGAGAAGCCAGAGAGAGATTGTATGTTGACCTGAGGCTTACAGAGAATGCTCTGAAAGAGAGAAAACATCCAGCGAGCAGTTTGAATCAAAATGCCTTGTTGATGTTAGAGGTCAGAGGAGAATGTACAGACTTGATTTGGAGATAACTACAATTCGCACAGACTCACCATAACTGGAAAAATGTTGCCCCGTTGACATAAACATAATGGATAATGGATCCATCTTGTCTTTTATCAATAGTTCAGGTTGCTGCTGGTGATGTAAAGGTATGGAGGGTAAGTTAACATGGCCTGGTTTAACCAGCACAGCCTATACCTAAGTATTGCTGCCGACCATGTCCATCCCTTTCTCAGCCCATTGGAGCATCTTCTGATGCACCATGTCACAAAGTTCAGATCATCTCCAACATGACGATGAGTTCACTGTGCTCCAATGGTCTCCACAGTGGGCAGATCTTAATCCAATATTCCCTCTTTGGGATGTGATGGAACGGGAGATTCTCATCATGGATGTGCAGCAACTGTGTGATGCTGTCATGTCAAAATGGATATCAATTATGAGTTTCCAACACCTTGTTGAATCAATGCCATGAAAAATTAAGGCAGCTGCAGAGGTAAAAACAAGGTTCAACCCAAAGTTGCTGCTGAGTGTATGTGCTCAGATACGGATTATATTTTAGAAGGTTCAAACACAGGACATCAGATCAGAAGGTTCAACACAAAATCACCGCTAACTTTGAATTGTCTTGAACTTGAATATGTGCTATACAGATAAATTTGCCTTGCCTAAAAGCCAGAAGTTATGGACATGAAAATACCAACCTTATTAACCCAAACGCTGTAGACGAATTCATCATTTCAACCTCACCATGTCAGAGGAGAGCAACTGGTTTGATCAAGTTCTTGAACTCCTACTAGAAGAAGATGGAGGTTTGACAAGTTTTCACAGAATATAAGGTTTAGTTGTTAGATCTTGTGGCTCGAGCTCTGTAGTTACTAGTCCTGTCTCTTCATCGGAAGAGACAGGACTTCCTCTTCACTTGTGCAGCAAATATTATTTTTTGGTGGTTCAAGCTTCATCTAAATCTCAAAAAAAATTTATCAGCTATTCAACTGCACCTTAGCTTAACATCATAACTACTAGTAAGAAGCCCAACTACTGCTGGAAAAACATTCAAAAACAGCTTGAGGAACATCAGAAGGTGGAATGGGATGGGAAATCTGTCCGATCCAAACTGACAACCTACCAGTCACCTGGCAGGACTTTCTTCTGCGATCTAAAACTAATAAAAAAAAAGGGCCATAAGCATTCTTAGCAGGTGGTTTTAATATTATGGCCATCATACTTCATCAGAAACTGTATATTTATGCATGTTTGAGAAAGTTCTCGGGATTCTGCTTTAAACAACACTTCTGGTTCATTCTGTATTTTCTATATGAATACTAAATAGGATCCTTTCTGTGTGATGGAGGATGAAAAATGAAGTAGTGAAAGCACTGTTGCACCAAGGTTAAAACTGTAATTGTTTTTCCTTTTAAAGGCATTTGGTTAATTTTCCAGAAAGAATAGGATAAAAAAAACTACAACACAGATGGTCACACAGAAGCTGAGCGGCATTCCTCCACCGTTCCTCATCTCTCCAGCCGGCGAGGCCGTTCCCCTGGCGTCTACCTTACCAGCGCCTCGACATATCTCCAGTGTGACTACCAAAGCACACTTCCTATTTATCTCCCGTCTCACTGAGCTGCAACTAGCTAGCACGGCTGGCGTGACCTCCGCTGGGCGCACATTAATTTCACCTCGCTGTTTCTATGGCGTCGATTAATAAAAAGTGACTAGGTTTTCAGCAAATGAACACACGCTGATAAATGAGGGCCTGCGCCTAATTGCTTAGTAAATTAAGAGCTCACAATAGTGGCGGCGATGTGTGCTGCTTTTAATATTTAAAAACTCATTAAGTGTGGGAACGTGGCGTTTAGTTGGCCAAGGCGGCCGCGTGTGATCACCTTTAGGTGCCGTTAATGGCCATGTGAAATGTCAGAGAGGGTTTCAGGTTGGAGGTGGAGCAGCTGATGTGCTCAGAGCCAAAAAAACTCCAATTTCCCTTTGAAAAATATTCCCTCTCATGCTCATATGCCCACACACACACACTCTTAAATGCACAGTGCAGGATATAGAAGCATCATCGCTTATACCTTAAATGTGTCTACACTCACAGCAAACATCACTCACCCACACAGATAAACTAACACAGCTTACAGAAGACAATATTATACAATTTAGAATCAAATTTCCTTCTCTCATGTAAGCAAAAAACACACATAGTCGTGCATCTGCATGTTGAATACAAAGCCGTCACGCAGTGTGAGGAATTACACACAAATTCGCTCTCTTCTTGCGAGTAGAAATAAACAATCCTCCTACCCGCGCGCATCCAACACACATGTGCGCAACGCAACCCAAATGTCATGCACTATTTGGAATCTGGAGAGCAGAGACGAGCGAGCGCTGGCAAATATTGAATGTATTTATTTCCCTCCACACATGAACGGGACGTAATCCTCCAAATATATTTAGTCGTGTTATGGATTTGTTGTCACTTAATTTGCATGACAACACACTACCTTTTCACAGCACGCGCAGCGGCAATTGCAGCGCTGATATCATCTTTATTATTATTGAGCCGTAATGTGGTGCTGCACAGAGGGGGAAATTGAGCAAGTTAAGCCTGGAGTAGTAACAGACACTCGGCTTTATGGTGATGGATCGCTTTCAGTAATTTCTCTTTATTAGGATTGACCAAGATCAATATTTTAACAGTTCGGTTTCGGACTTCAGTACAGTGCTTAATATGTATTATTCATGACCTTTATCGGCATGCAGGGCGGTAAGGGTGGGTGAGATGCGCAGAGAGGAGGGCTGACATTTTTCAGACCGGGGCTGGAAGAGGCCTGCTCTGCTTTGGGACATGAATAGGACTGTGTAATGGACACAAATGGCTGTGTGCATGTTCATGTGTGGGTGTGTGAGAGGGGCTGCATCCTCGACTGCGGCTGGATTTCTACCACAATTACAACTACAAGATATCTATTAGAATCTAATCTAATCAGTGGATACATTTACATTTTGCTTTTTTTGTCTATTTGGTCTATCCTTTGTGTGTACTTTCTGTAGATTTGATGACAGGTGAATTAATGTAAGAAAAGCTGAAAGTGTTTGTAAAAATATCACAGCCATGGGTATCTTTTCTTATCAGATACACACTCCTTCAGTGTTTCTGCTACATTTAAAGGCTAATGTTACTATGTCACATTTCATTCATACTCAAAACAATGTTTCCTGGTATTTCCATGCATTTTCAAGTTTTAAATAAGAATTGGCATCTTACACAGTCAAAATTTCGAGTGGATTCGTGCCAGGATTGTTTGGGGGGGGGCATGGGTGGGTTGGATGGTGAATGCAGAGAAATATTGCTCATTCATTTGGCTTAGTTTGCTTTCACGCTGCCCTGCAAACCACCTGCACAGCTTCATGCAGTTGCTCTTTGGTTGTGGCTGTCCCCAAAAACATCAGTGATCGGCTTGTTCAAAGCAAGTAAACAGAGCAACAACATTGATTTACAAAGTTTTGGGGTTTTTAATTCTTAACTTGGTGTTCAAACTTAAAGGACCTTTCACAAGAATCTGTCCAGTATCAGCAGCAGGAGAGTCAAAGAGCTATCCAGGAAGTGGTTCTTTACGCATTCTATCACTTCCGTTCTGGTTCAATGGATGGTCCATTTCCTATCACACAGTTAGAGAGCTATACTAGGGTTTATTTGCAAACTGAACCGAGAGACCATGTTTTTCAACTGGACAAGTTTGCTTGTTGGTCCACACCAGAATGGAAATGAGCATCCACAGGGTTCATGCAAAGTGGACCAGCAAGTGTGAGTGAGCCCTTAGTGACACCCTGTTTGGCAAATATATCAAATTGAAAACCATTGTTAATGGTAAATTCTTTGTACATAAGGCCCTTAGTTCTGTGATACAGATCTTTTAGTCTCCAGATGACTCATTCATTCAAGTTATATGTGGATTTTAAGGATGGTACCCCATACAGACTGGTTGAAGGGCTGTTTGACCACGTTTCTTTGATACCCAGAAGAAAAGCGGTACTTTCATTACTGAAAAAAAGTCAGTGCTCAAAGAAAACGTTTGGGCCTGTGTTCTTTTAAAAATTATTAACAGTATTTGCAAAAGCAGAGTGGAGATTTTCAGGGTTTCTTCGGACTTCAACATAAACCCAGATCATGATTGATCCAGAGTCATGTGTAACAGTTGAAGAGATATTTTCATGAAATTTTGCGAAGTTCTGTAATGACCCAGACCTGCAAACTTCCTGATTTTAGAGGTTTCATGAATGTAGGAAAAAGTTGGGTTTATACTTGTGTGTTGTCTGCGTCAGTGGGTTATGGCGTAACCGCCATAGGCTCTGCATAGTTCTGCAGATGCTCGACACGCACCTCTTCCAGACCTGACATGCACCTGGCTACTCGGAAGCAGAGACATGGAAGTACTCCCTAGTGACTGGTCAGATTGTGATAATAGTTTCCGGATATTGGACTACCTTTAAACGGCAGGTAAAGTGACAGAGAACTAAATTTTTCCAGATCTGATTATCCTGCTTTCATGTTGGTGATTTGTGGCACAAAATCCACAGTTACGACTCAAATGGAAAATTATTGGACTGAGCAGTTCATCTAACAGCGCCCCTTAAAGACTGATCACTACAATCAGTAGATAGAAAACTTGTATGTTGAATCATTGAAAAAATTCTTTCCTACCACTACCTGCAGATCCAGAAAAGAAACAGTGACCCGTTGCGTTTACCTATGCTGGAGTATAAACATGCAAAGGCTCTGTGTAGCCTCCACCGGTCCGAAGACATGGAGACGATGTGTGAGTATAAACCAAGCTTAAATTTTCTTCTCTCAAAGCATCGTTAAGGTCTTTTGCATTCAAACAGATAAATTTAATAAATTAAATTTAACTCTACAAGCCTATGTTGTAATGCACATCTTTTTTTTAAAAAAAAGTGCAAGTTAACATAATTTATGATGGAAAATTTATATAAATCTTGCTTATATTTACAGACTTTCCTCAGTGTGTATTTGAAAGGTGACGTTAACATCCATACGTATTCCCGTTCACATCCAGTGTATCGTTGAGGCAATAAAAGCACTAGCCACAATAAATACCTGTAAATGAGAAAAAATGTAAGTCTTCTGCAACATGCTGGAATTGATAAAGTGCATTTTTCCAACCGCAAATCCAGAAAATGTAAGCAGATACACCTATCATAGTGATAAATGGTTAATCCTGTAATCCTCAGTGAGCATGTAACTCACAGAGACATACTGTAGCTCCAGCTGCAGCCGCATATCCAAAACTCAATTCAAATTCTGGGTCAATCCCACAAAAAACAGGAGGAGCAGGGTTCAGGAGAATGATAGGAGGGAACGCCTTGTATAACGGAGCCCATATCTGATAAAAATGTGCCATACTTGCTGCAGTTTGTGAAGCTGTGAGAGAAGCGTGTGGGATTAAGAGCTGTGACATATTCATATCTGACCAGACTTAAAGCTGCTGCCACATGGGAGAGTCTGTCGCTATCAAAGCTGCAGGAAATCAGCCAGAGAGGGAAGGAGGAGGAAGAGAGATAGGGATAAAGAGATACAGAGGTACAGCAACAGTAAGGAGGAATGGAGACAGAGCAGCAGAGAGGATTTCTCACAAAGCTCCCTTAACCATCTCTCAAAAAGAAAATCCTTTGTACCCCTCTTCCGAACCCGGCGCCCTCCTTTTCTCGAATCCCTCTCTCCTTTCCCTCTCGGCCGGCGAATTTAAGTCCCCATGTGGAATGAATGGGGAGCGAGTCCTGGAAAAGTTTGTCTCGGCAAAGGGTCGGGTCGCCGTGTAGCTGATTATATCAGTTTCAGCGGCATACTGGTAATAGGCTCCTCTTCGAGCAGCCGCTAACCCAGGCTCTCCCCCGGCAGCCGCCGAGAGTGGAATTAATCAGGCCTACTGGGAGCCTCCTCCATCCCCTCTCCGCAGGCGAGCCACTCCGCAGTCATTTACCAGCCAATCCCACTGTCAACCCACTGTCATTTAGGCCCTTTTCATTATGCTTTTTCTCCCCCCTCCCTCATCCCCTGCACGCACAAACCCGCTCTTTCCCGCTCATGTTGGATCTGAAGACAAAAAAAGAGAAAAAATGGAAATGGGTGACAGATTAGCCTAATGCCGGGCACTTTTTATAGACGGCCTGTTATGATCATTATCCCTTTGTATAAAACACAGAGCACAGTGCTGCAAACCTGCCAAAAGAGGAGTTTTTGAACTTAGAAAATGACTGCTGATGATGATTCCCCACATAGAGTTCAGATCTTACCAGCGGTTCGGGCTGTAATTAGCCGACAACTAATGAGTCCATGCCATCGCAGGACTGAGTGCACCTTTGACCTAAATGCGACACAAGGCCAACTTTCTTCAACGCCCATAAAAACCCCGGGCCATAAGCACCAATTACTGTGGATAGGTGTCCCTGGGGTGCCACATCAGGCTGGTCTCGCCTGCTAAGCCCGCTTAAGTGACCTATTTTAGGCTTTAAGGCAGTCTGTAAAACACCTCTAAGGTTAGATTATCACATGATGAAATACCAAGGCTTCCCTACCACAAATTACTCACGGACGGAGCGCCAACGGGCCATTCCTTCTTCGTCTTGCTGATGGTCTTTTTGCCTTCCCGTGGTTGCCCCCTCCTTCCCTTCCTCTCTCCCTCTGTCTCTCTCAACAAGGCAGAAAAATATTCATGAGTAAACAAAAGAAGTGATTTGAAAAATGGCTGGAGGAGAAAAGAGATTAATAAAAAGCATGAATAGTGCATTATGGAAGAGCTGAGGAGCCCTGCCATCTCATTGGGGTTAGAGGGAGATTGCATTTGGACTTTATTAAGAGTGCTGCTCTTGGTGGTAGTCAAGAACCCTAAAGAGGAGGCGACACTTTGACATGTGACTGACAGCCAGCAAGAAACTGCAAGGGGCAGTTTGTTGAAACACATGACTTTTAGTGCTTACACTTTGGATGAAATTCGACATCTCAAAAATGGTTAGAAGTGGGGTCTCATCTTTGCAGACTGCGATGACAGGGGGGGAAAAAAGGGGGTCTGTGTTGAGTTGTGCCAGACAAGAAGCAGACTCTGTGACTGTAGTCGGCTTTGAGCTGGACTCTCCTCTGAGACGAGGCCAATTAAGATAAGAGGCAGTTAACAGGAAGTGCTTGTTTGACATCCTGTCACGTTAACGAGGACAAGCATAATTGGACCCATGTATTTAATAGTAGGCGTAAAATGCTGTTTAGTTGTCAGCACTTCCATTTTTGCGCTCCCCAAAAAAGAAGGATTTCCTTTTAATTGTTGCAAACATGAGGATTATGGGTTTTGCTTGTAGTTGCTGAGGGAAAATGTCAAGAGCTGAGACTCACAAATCAAACGAAGCACAACGATTTGACTTTTGCCAGATATGGCGTAAAAAAGCCGACTCTTCTCCTGCTGCACTCCTGTCCTAGTAGTCCGCAAATCGTCATGTGGAGGCTTTTCCGCTTGTTTGCAAATTTCATCCCCGTCCGGCTGAACCTGGAGCCCTCAAGTCCGCCGTAACACTATGCAGGTGCGGGGCTCACGGGGAGACGCCGCCATGTACGCTGGAGTTCCTGTTTGTTTGGGCTCGGCCCCACGTTTCGAGACCCCAGGAGGAAGTGAGCTGGCCGAGGGGGGTTCTGCTCGGGATCAAACCTGGGCCTCGTGTTGGAAAGAAAAAAAAAGGAAAATAGCCGGTGTTTATTGTAGCTGCGGTTGCCTGGAAGTGACTGGCAGAAGGCACGCACCGTTTGTCAAAATGAACACAGGCCAGAGGCATAAAACAGGCAAGCTCTTCATACAAGAGAGATGACTGGGACCACACTTACTGCACTGAGAGAATTACACAAACACAGTATCAATGTCTACGCTTTAGAGGCGGTTATGAATTCCTGTACACATATCCAGAATCTATTAAAAATCCCATTCGGGGTTGACTCGGAATTAATTCCTCTGCATAAACTCATGTCAACGTTTGAATGTGTATGAATGAGATAATGACACACAGCTTGTGTAAACAGCCACGCTAAATATTTGAAAATGCAAGTCACTCATCAGTGGAATTATAGTGCTGAATTGTGTTTCTCTGCTGGCTTTGCGATAACCGGGACATTCTTTAACCTGAGCACCTCCAATTAGAGGATTGGAGAAAGAGGAGGGATTGTGTGGGGGGGTGTAGGGAAGGGGTAGGGGGGACCCAATGCTATTGCTTTGACCCGCCCGTTTTAGTTGGAGGCGCACTCGAGAGGCAGAGATGTGGCGGCAGGATATCGCAGAGGAAAAACAGGCTCAGGCTCAGATGGCCAGGGGCTGCCTGTGCCTCTCTATCAATGCAAAACAGACTACTTCCTTGGGCAAAGAGGACATTTCACTTTTTATAAGCTTCCTTTCTTTTTTTTCTGGGCTTACATTAATTTTGAAAGCAGAGGGGAGGAAAAAGGGGGTGGGTTGGGGGGCTTGCAGAGTAAGAGAAAGGAAAAAAAAAACACAAAAACAGAAAAAGACAGACAGGCGTGGGAAAGAGGAGCAGATGAAAAGCATCTTCAGGATGCTGGAAACATCTGGTTTCATATTTGGAGACCTGAGAGGAAATTGCAAATAGACAAAACTCTTATGTTTTGATTTATTTTATTATTCGATGGCTCGGTGATGCCAGGCGTGCAGGAGGAGCCCTGGGTCGTAAAAACAGGAGCAGAGCTCCGAGATGGGGCGTTAGGGACGTCTCAGTACCGTCCCCAGATTGATTGATGCTGCTTCTAATGACATCTGTTCTGCTGGAAATGACACAAAACTGAAGGGCCATTGTTAATTGCATGACCGAAGGAGGAAAGGAACTTCAGAAGAGAGATGGATGGGAATAAAGAGATATAGTGAAAAGAATTCAGAGAGATGGAATAAAATGGACCATTTAACCATTTATTCTCTTTTTACACAAAGTTAAAGCAATACTTTGGAGGTTTGATCAACTGATCTTCCTCATCTTTCAAATTCCAAGAATGCTTCTTCGGAAACTGAAACGTAATCAATAATCGGTTCTTTATATTCTTTGATGCATCTGTATGATGCACAGAATGATGTGTTTGTGAAGCACCCCGATGGCATAGCTGGAACACACTGTGGTGTTCTGACCCTCACAGCTGTGGAGGAGGTGAAGTAACACTGCCAAAAAAACCCTGTCTCTGTACAACACAACTGCAAATCTACTGCTCCTAATACAGTGTAGAGGCGTTTGATAACCTCTGAACTGGCCTCTAACTAAGAACACAAGTAGGTGGACTTTTTGTCCAGAGAATGCTTCGGTCAGATTTCAGAGTTCTACATGTCATACTAGAGGGAAAACAAGAACATTGTCAAGTTTAAGCAATACCCCACAAAAATGCTCCTACTATGAGCAGAGACATAGTTCAAGTTAAAGATAAAACCTTATAGCTTACTTTTTAAGTTCCATTAGACTATTACAAAAAACAGAAGGCCTTGGAGTACTTAGTGACACCCCATTTAAAAAGTATCACAGCTGGTAAAGGCTTTTGGTAGCGGCTGAGTCTCTCAGGTTAGATCAAGTCTGTAAAACATTTAGCTTTCTCCATGTAGACTTTACAGTTTATTCAGGTTTACATACTTCTTTTGCCACTTTACACACTCAACTGTATGATGTTCAGTTGCAGTTGCTTTGCATCTATATGGCAAATCACTTTGCAGCCATTCAGTGTATGTAAACACTGTCAAGACAACTAGCTGAAGGTCAAACGGAGCATCACATAGGCTACAATTCACACAAATGCACCAAAACTGTGCAGTAAAAGACTACTTGGACTAATGAGTCTCCACTTAAATTACACATATAGATGGTAGGGTTAAAATTAGATGGAACCAACATGAAAGCATCATCTATCCTGCTTTATATCAATGGTACTGGTGGTGGTGGTGTGTCGGTTAGGGGGTTTTTCATTTTCCAGATGCAAGGCAGCCACTTAAAGGGGGCTGAGGTTGCTGATTGTTTTGATAAAGTTTGATGCCTTAGAGGATTTAGAAGGACTGAACATTAGAACATTGTCCATGCAACCTCATCGCAAATAAGCAGCAGATGGATGGTTAAAGTTAAACTCATTGGGCCTCAGGTCTCACACCTTGGTAAAATTGAAGGGTTCGGATTTGAAGTTTTCATTCTTAAACATGTACATTCATCTTTTGGAAAGTGTTTTGACTTCTTTCCCTTTTTGAGAGAAGTTGCATCTTACACAATTTTTGACAACTGATGGGATTTTGAGTAGAGTTATTTTTAGAAGCAGGATTTCAAAGAGGGATGCAATTTACATCAAAACACTGGAGTTTCAGCGAAGAAGTGTGATCTTTGCTCTGTTTTGCATGAGAATTAGACTGGCAAAGACAACAAAAGAGCCCCCATTACCATAAAACACAAATGTATAACCAAAATATTGAACATATATTTTGTTCTTCCATAATTCTTAAAATCTCCTGTTTTCTTTTTTTTTCTTTGTAACTCTCCCACTGCTCCCATCCGGGATCTTCACATCTGTTTTCTGGTTGCCGCAGTCTCAGAATCGTCATTTTCCTCAGTTGTTTTCGAACTTTTTGTCCCTCCTTTTATTTTTCAAAGAAATTAGTAGCTTATCATGAATATGCAACCTTCCATCGGATGCTTCTGTGGCCAAGCACAGCAACTCAGCAGGGTTACCAAGTTGGTGACAGTTTCCAACCTTTTCAAGCCCAGATGTTGCAGGAAGGTGCTTCATACCTCAGATGCACTGAATAAATATAATTTCTTTTTAATCACCACCTCACTCAACCCTCTACCTTTCAAAATTCACATGTGATGCTAAACTCTGGCTGTCTTGACCAGGCTCTAACTGTTGCTTGTAACCTTTCCTGCCATCTTGACATAGTTGGTTGAAATATTTTATGCATCTTCATGAAATTATTAGCTGGCACATGAGCCACAAATTAGGACAGTGTTGCTCCGTACATGGCTCACCAAGTTTTAGAGGGTGAGACCGGAGCCTAATCTACAAATCTGGCTCTGCAGCAGCTGCAATTTACAGTACTGAGACTTTACTTTTTTCTGGCAGAAAACTTGCTTCAAAGGCTTTGACTCTTTAATCAAACCCAACCTACGCCTAATTTGATTTTCAAATCTAACATTTACAACCATCTTTATCACTTATTTGTTCAAGAGCAACAGAAACCTGCAGCACAAGTGTATACAATTGGGAAAACCGCTGCCATATTCCATCAACTTAACTACATGACCTTGTTTTGTTTCAGTTTTGTTCATCCTCTGCACAGCTCAATCCCCCAAACCTGCCTTGTATAACTGATACTCCTGAGCTTCCACTAACACTAAGCCGCCATATAAAGAATGAGCCTTTCTTGCAAAAGCTGCGCGAGCCAACAGATGGGAGGAGGTGAGCTGTGGTTGTCCTCCAGGCCATTCTCGCCTCTTCCCACTCTAGAAAGCAGAGATTTACAGCTGCTGCATTGGAAAAAAAAAAAAAAAAACACCAGGCAACATCTGGAGGTGCGTGAAGGCGAGGCATGGTTGGTGGTGACAGTGGCTAATTTAAAGGTAGTAAAAGTGTTTGCAGGGACCGAGTGGAAGAATGATGGACAGCTGGATTCCCTTGACCGGCCAGACTGTGAAGACATTGTGGTGCAGAAAAATAAAGCCTGAACAGGCTGGAGGTCTCGCTGGGCTCCACTATTCCCAGCAGTTCAGGATTCATTAGCCTGAAGAAAAAGCCGGAGAGAAAAACAGAGGTAGAGCAAGATGAGAAAAAGGAAAAGATGAAACAAGACAGGCAGTGAAAGGGAGTGGAGAGGGAGAGGATCAATCAGGACTCACAACCATAATGGGGCTTTGACACCCCAATCACAGGGAAAATCTCACTGTAACTGTTTGCTTGCCTCGCAATATGAGCGTAATTGCCACAATCATTTACGGACGACGACAAATCTAGTCCTGGATTATTGTTTTCTTCTGACTGATATGAACTATTCCATTTGTTCTGCTGTCTACAGAGCCGGGTACATTTCCTGCACAATGCAACGTCTCCTTCTGCCTCTGTGGAATTCATTTCCACACAACCTCCTTTGAAAGAGTCAAAAGGCACTTTGACTTGACCACAAAAACTAAATTCTTGGAAAAACCAAAAGAATTCCCTTTTTTTTAGGCATACCTTTCCAGACAGTATGCATATGCATGAGCCCATATGAACGGTGGGAGGAGAGGTAGGCGACTTAAATGGGTCAAGCTTACTGGTTAGCCATCTTAAAATCCACAGTAAATGGATATACACCTAGAGATGGGCTTTTTTTTGCCACACATACGTGTATGTGTGTCTTGGGTTTTTTTTTCCTACACTTCCAAAACACAGACTCGTTTGTTTTAGCCAAGAAGGATAATGAGACAGGCTGCTCCGACAATAAGTTTAATGTCACAAAGAGAGGTCTTTTTTGTGGGTGTTTTTCATTGAGGGAGTTAATTGCTGAAGAGAATTAATTAAAAAAATGTTGACTTGAGAATTGTACATTGATTACTGTAAATATTCTCTGGAGTTTTGCTCCACTAATTGAGCATTCTGCCTGGTGCATCTTATTACGTGGGCTTCGTTATTAGCTGCAGTGCATCTTTGCCAGTATTGATTTTTTTCCCTTTTTTGTTTGCTTTTGCTGTGATGAAGTGTTTTACACTTAGATGTCCAAAATATCTGAATATACACAAGATTTCAATTGTGTTGAACACAATAAAGTGTTGAACACAAAAAAGTGTTGGCATGCCCACAATTTTTTCCAGATTTGTCAAGGACGTTATGGACACCAATAACTTGACAGACCTGTAAAAACACTGGGATTATACAGCAAACTTGAAACCAAAGCAAAAGTATTTTTAAAGGAGTCAGTCAGTCTTATAGACTGGATATAAAAGATTGTTGGACCCAAAAGCCTTAAATGACATTACCACTAAAGGCCTCTAGGTGGATAGAAAGAATCTATTTAATGCATTCAAGCGGCAGCAACTTCTCTCAGGAAGCTCATGATGGCATCATCATTTTCACCAACTTGTTCAGATCAATTTGTTACTGATCATTTTGAAAATAAATCCATAATTCAATAGACAGTAGATCTGTGTATGGGGATGGGGTTGGCTTGACTGAGATGCCTGTGAGTGGCTGAGAAAGTGAAACTGCATGCATTTGAGACGTTTTTCACTGTTATTTATCAGTAGAGCATTGCTAGTTATTAACTGAAGATGAGGCATCATTGAATTAAGAAAAAAACTGCAGAACAATTCCATGCACAACAATTCTATCTAATCTGAAGAGCTTTATAGTAACACTACACATTTTTTTACCTTTAACTCTGCTTCTGACTTGTTTTGGTGACAAAATGACATTCTTTATGACCTGGAGCTGCTAATACTTTGCTGGTCCTGAGGCTGAGCAACCTTATTTCACGATTTTTTCCAGCCTGAAGCATTGTATGGCTTCACAGCACAACATCAACTGGACATCAAAACATTGGATGTTTTCAATGCATATTCAAAGAAACACAAGAAGACAAAAAAAGGGTTATTATGGACCGTGGGTAGGTGTGGATAGATAACTGCTATTGTGGCAGGACAAAATAAGGCCCAGGTGGAGATCAATCCCACAACATCCCAACCCATGCGCACTGACCAGTCAGCCAAAGGGATATCGCTGTGGCCAAGTAGCCAGGGCACATGATCAATCAGAGGCATAATGACAGGACCCTCAGTGCCTTTCCACGACCCCATTTTCAAGCTAGATGCAGACTGCTACCCATCAGGAATCCAAGGACCCATCCTTAGTGCTACATAGACGAAGGAAGGAAGGCCTGGGCAGGGATCTATCCTACATCCTCCTGCAACCCTACTGTCAGTAGTCAAATAATACATGGCCAAAAGCCAATCAGACTTTTGTCCCTGTATTATAATTCCACAAGGATCAAAGTATACATCCTGAGTTTCTACATCAGCTATTTGTACATCAAGTTTGTTCTGGGGCCCCTAATCAGACTGATATGCTGCTTAACCCTTCGACTGCATGGCTTATCCTAATGCGCCCTGTCCGTGTTAACCTTGCCACTCTGGCATGGTCAGGGCTGCGCAGAGAGATAGACGGGCAGACAGGTGGAAGACTAAGGCCTTGTAATGAAACATGACTGTTGAAGGGTGAACAGTCAGGCGAAGGTACAACATCAAACTTCCCCTCTTCCTCTGAGACGGAGATAAAAGAAGAGGGGGAGAGAGAGAGACGAATCAAAAGGGATGGAGATTGCAAAGAAGCTGTATTCTGTACAGCATGTTGATTCCATGAAATTCTGTGCAGCAAAAAATAAAGAGTACACGAAAGCGTAAATTATATACCACCTGGGGGAAGTGTAGAAGATGAAATGAGATGAAGGTTGAGTCGGATGGACAGATATGGAGAAAGCGTGAGGTGAGTTATGTTGACTGGAAGACAGAAAGACTCAAAGCAGCAAGATCAGGTGGAAGTTTGGCATGAGAGTAAAAACCTTGAGATTTTTAACAGCTTCCGAATGGTTGTAAGGACTTGGGGCCATTTGCAAGGATACCATTAATTCAGATACCAAAGAGTAAGGATGGTGAAGTCACCTCTAGCTGGCAGATGGTCAACGTCAAAGCCAAAATTACGTCAAAGTCTCCCATTATATTATTGCTTAAATTAATGTAGACTAATGTAAACGCTTCGAAGATATAATTTTCTTTTTTTCAGTAGTGGACGAGTACAGTTCACTGATGTTTCAAACCTGTCATGGTAAATTTACCCCATCTGAATCAATCAATGAGAAATTACACATAAAATGTTGAACAATCATGCTAAAAAATGTAAAAATCAAGAGCTACCTCCACTATGAAATAATGCCGAACTATAAAGAAGTTGTTGAAATCCAGAAGCATATTTTGCCTTGTTCTTTGAACTACTCCTCAACAGCTTTTCCAGTGTGATCTTGCACATTAAACTGCTGGTTGTGAGCAAATGACCATAGTGGGTGCTTGGTCTGCAGCAATGCAGATGCATATCAAAGTAATAGGTCACAAAATAGATAGTCAGATATTTTGAAGCTGGAAAGCAAAGGGTGCAGAAAAGCTGAGTTGGTTAAGGTCAAGACCAGCTAATTCCTAATGTTCAGAAAATTGTTAGTGGTGTTAAACTCGAAAATGTGCTTGACTGACCATCAAACAGCAGGCTGTAGCAGCTCAAGCCATAAAACAGTCCAAATATTTCATAACACAAGATACATTTCTAAATGAATAGCAGTCAATATTTTCCTGAGCTGAATCTAAAGTTAAAATTTGGATACATGCATTAGATAGATTATCAAACCACAGAAATTACAATTACAATACATATACAGTAGGCTACTTGTAACTGTCCAAACCTTTGGGTGGTTACATAAGCTCCGCTTTGTCCTCAAAGATTTATTCATTTGATATTTTGCCATTTCTTTTACTTTCTTGTCTGACTGTGCCTCTACTTCCCCTTTTTTTCCCCCTATCTTATTTTTTTATTCCACCCCCCCCTCCTCCTCTACCTCCTCATCCAAATGGGAGTGCATCTACCTATCCAGGCAGTACCGCTGGAGGGGTCCCCCAGGGCTGCAGTCCTTTGCTCCAGGCTGTTTGATGTTGAGCCGGTGTGGATGAACCATAGCCCCCCCCGCCCAGAGTCCGCTCCCCATCATCAAACACCCCGGCTGGGTGCCAGGCCAAGGCTGTGGCCCTAATCAAACACAGAGCCTCTGCGGACCCCTCATACACTCAAAACAGGAGAAATAGACTAATTATCGAGGCAACCTTCAGAATCACTCAGCACCTTCTAACACTGATACAAACTCCTGCTTCTTAGCATTTAGGTGAGGCGTGTGTGACTGACTGTAACAAGGTTGTGTGTTGAGAGGGGGGAAAAAAAATGCTGATGTGAAAAAAAAATCAAGCAAAGATGTCATTAGTCTGAACTTCTCTTCGTTTGGATCCCAAAATGTGATATCCGTCAGCTCAAACTTTTTCTGTCATGTGTAATGTTGTCATAACGAGTGCTCCAAAATCAGGGGAATCGAAGGAGAGAGAGCAGAGGAAGAGAAAGGCAGAGAGAGAGAGAGAGAGAGAGGGAGGCAGATCCCGTCCTTGGAGAAAAATCGAGCGCTCGATTTTCTGTTGCTGCCATTTGTCTTGTGCTGCTAAGAGAGATCAACAGTCCTCGGCACACAGATCAATATTCTCTTAACCCGCACCTAATCTGGCAAGAGTTTCCTCCAATTTCACCTTCCCTGCCTCCTCCCCCGCTTACCCTCCACTTTTTATTTTCCCTCTCCTCTCCTTTTCAGCAAATCATTTTCAGGTGACAGCCATTTTTCATGCTCCTGGTCCGAGCAGATGACATAGAAGGGAATAATGTTTCCTGATGCAAACAGTGCGTTTGTGTGTGTGCGCTGGGAGGGAAGGTGATGGATACGATGTGTTGGTGGGATGGCGTATAGTTGCCGTCAGGGGTCCCTTGACGCCGGAGAGATAGACTAGCTGCCTAATCGGCCGCATGACATCGCAAATTCAGCTTCTGTCCCCCCACTTCCTTCAACACCTCCCACCTCCCGTTCGCGCCTCCCTTGGCTTTGAACATCCCTCACCCGTTATCTCTCGTTCATCACAGAGACTCCCAGCGCGCAGTTCAAGCTGTTGTCAGAGATGTCCTGTCGACTAAATGGAGTGCTGTCAGTGTGTCGCTTCACTGTGACGGTTACGGGAAAAGAGAAGGAAAATGTGCAAGCGTTGGTATTTATACTGGTGTTTTCGGTGCGTGCTGTATTTCACATCAAGATATTTCATCATCTTTACAGGATAACTGGATGTACTTTTCAGCTTATTACAGGCATTAGGTGCTTTGTCACACCGGAAACATTCGCCCTTCCTTATTCATGAAGATTCTGACAATTTTTATTTTCAGGATTGATGCAGAATGACTCATCTGATATATCAATCACTTTCATCATGGGAGAGAGGGGGACGTATTTCTTGGGGGTCATGGCAACATCATTCAAGTGCTTTCTTTCTCTAAAAACTCTTGTCTTTTTAAAAGGTTTCTAATAAAGTAAGTGGTTGTAACCTCAAATATGTTGGAGGAAAACCACACTTTCCTGTGAGGAAACTTGTTGGTATATACACGCAAGGACAGTATCTACATGTATTGTCTGCTGTGTGTCTATAGAGAGTAGTTTGCATCTTGCTGTTTAATGTTTAATTTTTTCTGGAAAGCATTTTGAGTTGTCTTGTAAGATATCAGACAGGCTAGCTCGTGTAGCTATATTATCACCGGCATCATTAAAACAAAAGTGATTTTAGACAATCCAACATGCAATTATAGCCAGAAATGCTGCATAGATGTTGACTATTAATTTAAATTAGTAGTTTTTTGTAGGTGTATTAAAACAGGGACACTATTTAATTTAAACATGCTAAATACTGTATATGTGATTCAGTGTCCCATCACTGTGCTCATACAGGTTGGCATATACAGTGTCATCAAGAATCTTTAAGAGTATTTTATTCTCTCTTTTTTAAAATGATTCGTCAATTTGAGCTACATTATGTTAGAAATGGTTGTCAACACTATAACCAAACTTGTTAACTAAAGAGCTACTGAGTCTTCCTGGGATTTCATCGAACAAATTTACTTTTAAAGTCTTTTTTAGTCAGTAGGCTAACTCAATAGTTTTCACTCTTTAAGCAAAGATATGAGCACAAGCTTTGCCGGACATAGCTAGCCATTTATTACACAGCTAAGCTAACACTGGTGATGTTGTGAAACATCTTAGTTATGATTCACTTTCATCAGCACTTGATTTTGAGAAACACCAACAATTCTGTTTCATCTGGACAGATGGTATAGTTTGTCACGTAGATGTGGACCTAAATTCGAAAGAGATCCAAGTGTACTGTTGACAGGTTTAATAGACAAGGTACAGCCAAACATGTTGTCCAGTAAATACAGTGAGTAGTTCTCTGTTAGGTTTGCAGGTGTTCCAAATTATACAGAGTTAATGGCTGGTAATAGCCTTTTGTTGTTTTCTGGTACATTTCCAAGTAAGTTACATGTGGTTTTGCAGCAAGCGTGTAATTACATGTATGTGCACACACAGAGTGCAGACAAAAGGGGGGTAGTAAATGGACCTTTAGAAGACAAAAATGGAATTGTGCTACCCTGAAAAAAAAAAAAAAAACCTTGACCCACTCCTTGGACTGCATTATTGACCCGGATGTAACAGATCCAATCAGTTGTTGCACATTCAAAATTTAACATTGAGAGTGAGTCGATGCCCTTGACCTGCTTTAAAGTTGTTGTTTTTTTCAACAAGTTATGGTGTGATGGTGTGTGCGAGCTGCTTGTTAAGAAAGCAATGTGCCAAAATCACCTTCTCTGGAAAAAAAATGTCTCTCCTTTAAATTAGGCATACTTTTACAGGCTGGTCTTATGAAAATAAGAAAAAGGACAGAATTAATAACAATTAAACACTGTGATGTCACAGTCGCATCCTCCATTCTTCTTGATTCATGTTTTTAGCAATATTGAAATATACACTACATCTGTTAAAGCACTGATGCCATTATTTGTTATTTCTTATTTTGTTCTTAAAGCGCTTTATGAAGAAAGTTCTATTTGATTTGATTGTATTTCAGCTGTGTTTTACATCCCAACATGCACACATACCTTGCATTCATCTATTTCACATTGATAAAAAGGTGTTTTTCAGTCTGGACACAGAATAGTGAACTCGGCTGCCCTTACTTTAACCCCTTTTTTCCTCTTGGGTGTAATATTTTACAAGTCTCCAATCATAATAACAGATAAAATGGGGCTTCCAAATTAAAAGAAAAGTTTGGAGTGGGATGTATCTGTTAGCCCAAATCATCTGCTTGATTTTGCTATGCAGCTAAGAAACAGAAGTCCAAGAACTTTTTTATTTTAGTTATTTTAGATTTGATCCCTTTTAGTTTTGTAGTGTCCTTTTCCCACTCAGAGTAAATAACTAGTATTCATCCACAACTTCACCTACAGAAACACATTGGACATTATAGGGTTTGGTTCCTACTCAATAGCAAAAAGAAGAAAAAATAAATAAAATGCAACCTTGCAACCCCTTGTGGAAAGTTGCATGCATTGTCAACGCATGACAAACTTTATTGCTTTTATAGATTGTTGCAACTGAAGCATGATTCACAGTTGTGTTACAGTAGCCTACATGATGTAATATTTAAACGTCTGGAGAAAGAAGTTAATTTATTGCATGAAATTGCACAACTTTAGGTGTAGAAGAAGTGGTCACGTGGTCCTTTCCAAATTTACTAAACAAAATGTTGCTCTTTCCTTCAGTAGCTTTAGTAGGCATGGTTGCTTTATGTAGATAGGTCAACAACAGCATAAAAATACAGTAGAGGAACTTAAAGGCACATCAGAGCAGTGCAGATTGTGTATCTGATGTATAACATTTTAAATGAAAATCAATAGCAAACCATGACATTGTTGGGATTTAATTGAAATGTTTACTCATGTATCAATACTCTGAAATCTGTTTCTGTCAAAGATTGAACTTGTGTGACACCAGTGTCTCAACCCTTAGCTTCTTCTCATCCCACCCAAGTGTAAGCGCCTGTTTCCCGACCCCTATAGATCCTGGTCAGGTTTCTCGATCTTCACTCTTGGTGCTTTATCATAAAAAAAAGGGAAGGACAGGATAGCTAAAAGCGTATCCGCGTTTTCTCCATGGATGAAGAAGCTGAAGCTTTGGACATCCTTTCCTTCCCTTCAACAAGACCGTGAGTGATTGGCAGGCCGCAAGAACAAAGCCACTCTTTCATAGCCATGGCCCGGAGTGGAGGGCTTCTTCCTCGGACGTACGTCAGCCGCCGGGACAGACAAAGCCCGCTAGTGTATGCCGCTCTACTCTGAGGCAAGTGCCACACACAGACACAGTAACAGGAAGACAGCGGCTTCAGTTACCATCCAAGCACACACGCAAAAAACAAAGATGCTCGCGTATGCATGCGAACAAGAAAACGTCCCACACATAAACCCACAACGCGAGTGCATACGTACACAGAACAGACACACACTGTGCAGAATGTGCAGGCATGCAAATGGGGTATATATACACACACGTACACAATAGCTGCTTTCTTTTACCGGCTGGCATAACAACACAAGCCAGCCCTGATCCTGGTATACTTTGCCCCACATGCTCCAGACACGCGCTGCTTACAGGATTATGTCACAAATGAGATGTTTACTGTTCTGTGTGACTGCATGTGTGTGTGTGTGTGTGTCCAAGGGTGTGAGAAACAGGAGAGCAGTCAGTTACAACGTCATTATTTTCTTGTGTCACTCAGGTAACTATTGCATGAGAATGAAATCCTGCAAGAAAGAAAAAAAACAAAACAATTGTCTGAAAACTAAATTTGATGTCTTGGATCAAATTTTGGCAAAATGACAACAAATCAAATCAAAGAAAGTAAAACCAACAAAGAAATATTATGGTGCCAGAGTTTATGGATGTGGAATAAAATCCAACGTTGAACAGAAGAACTTTGACACTGTATTCTACGGCAACCAGTGAGGGTCAAATGATGAAGAGGAAAGAAAAAAAATGCCACTGAATTAAAACATGGAAGAATAAAACTGAGATCAATGGCAAAGTTTTATGATTAAATGTTCAAGAAATAACTGGATGTTTCAGAAAAACCACAGACGAGGAAACAAAACACAAAAATGAACAAGAAAGGACATTTCAAAAGGCAGTGAAATAATTATGTAAATTTCACGTTACAGAAACAATAGATTAAAACAGAATGACCAAACAGTTTTTTGTTTTTTTTTCTGAACTGGAGCATTTTAGGTTCTTCACATTTTAATACTCTAAAATAATTTCACTTTATGTTTTTTGTTTCACTACACTGATTCTCTGGGGTTTGCATTATCTTTGTCTTTTCAAAAATATTGTCATTTTGTTTCATTATTGTCTCTTCTGAAAAGTGCATGTGTTCACGCATGGTGTAAAAAATACAGTTGTGTTGTTCCTGATTTTGTTGTGCTTTGTTGCATTTTCTTCTATGTAATAGGTGCTTTTGGAAAATTCCCTGTTTCTTCGTTGCATTTCCTGAAATTCTGCAGCATATATGATTCAGTTTCTTTCGGAAATAAATCGGTGCCTGTGTGTTAATGCATAAGCTCTTCAAATATTTCGTTGTTCAGTAGTTTCCTGAAATGCTCCATTTTCTTTTCCACTGCTTCCCCTCCTTGTTGCTGTTCCGTTTTGGTGTTTGCATTTCCCGAAACACTAAGGTATTTTCCTTATGAAGTGTTTATCTGAAGATATGTGCACTGACGTTTTCCATCTCATAATTTGTTGTCTTTCCTGAAAACTTGCCACAGTTTCTGAAGTATTGCTGCATTTCTGTTTTAAGGACAACTGCTATCTTTGGAACCTATGTTATCTAAGTTGATGAAACTTACACATCTATGACCCAAACTAAAATCTTGACCAAACAAGACAGGACAGGTGTGCATCCGAGCACAACCACAGATGGTAAAATCATCACTCCGGAATAAAATTCATCAGCTTTTCTGACTGCTCTGACAACATGCATTCCACATTTAAACCTGTTGCTGCTTAAGCCTCCTGAATAGATGCTACTGTACTGTCGAGGAGTGGGCCTGCATCCCAGTTGGCAAGATGACTATTCCAGACTGACGGTAAGGAGAATACAAATGAAAATAGCAGCAGAGAAACGTACTGGTCTCTCTCAAGCCAAGCGTCTGCTAAGCATTTTAATGGGGATCAATGGAAGGGCAGGGACAGGAGATCGAGGGGTTGATTGGCTGGCCGGCCCAGCGCTCACACAACCGCTGCTCTCCATACTGCCTGCACTGCTGTTTACAGCCAACACAAGCTGCTGCGACCTGCATGCACCCCCTGCATCTGCTGATGTGTATATCTGTGCAGGGGATTCATGCATCTGAGCAGCCTTGTATGTTTATGCACGCGCAGCATGCACCGGTTTATAAGTATTAAGGATTAGCTGCGTCTGCCTGCACATCTGAAGTTTAGAGTGCGTTCATGTTTTGTGTGCAAAGTCATTTGTGCACACGTGCAAGAGATTGCTCGGTAAGTGCATCTCTCGTGTTGGTCTGCATCTGCTTTCCATCTTGGGGTGTATTGTTTAATTGCGTGTTGCACATGTGCCCTCTCCACCCCCCCCCCACCCCCACCCTCACCGCGGCAAAGAAACAGTTAAAGCGAGGCTTCCCGGCGTGCCAAATGAATCAGATTAATATTAGCCAAAGCGAATGTCATCATTGGCACTCCTCTCCTTCTCCACCTCTCCGTATCCCCCCCACCCCTCCTTCCCACCCACCTTCCTACCTGCCCTCGCTCTCACTCTCCTTGCTGTGTTTGGGTTTTCTGAGTTCAGGGCGGTAATGAGGTAGCGTTATGCAGAGCCATAAACGGAGGGGCTCGCTGTCAGTGTGCATAAAGGATGAGACACAGAAGATGGCGCTGGGGTCAGGGGGGGAGATAGAGGGAGAGTGTTGAGGAGGACAGGATGCAGAAATGGCGTGTATGTGTGTCAGTAAAACTGGTTCTCTTTTACACACATACACAAACACAAGAAGTGAGCACTCGGTGGCAATGCAGAGAGAGGGACAAGCTGGTGACAAATAGGTTGCAGTTTGTGTTCCGTCTCGCAGGTGTAATGCAGTGTGTGCAGCGCCCCCTAGGCTCTGCCTGAGTGAAATGATGGAGGAAATCTCTGCGATGGCTCCTACAGCATGTCAAGCTGCAATGATTTTAGGAGCAGACATCATTAAAGGAGTTGCAGGGGTGTGAAGAGGGAAAAGTAAACCTGTGGAACAACTTAGTGGTAAGGAGGGAAAGAAGTAAGTTGGTAACTTTGGTAACTTTGGTAACTTTATAAGTTTAGTTTTGTGAGTTTCTGTTACTTTTGCAATAAAAAATAAAGGAAAGAAGGATCAAAATTGAAAAAAACTGAATATTTTCCTAAAAATATACTTTCTGCATGTCCAAATTTGGGCAAAAAAAGATTTTTTGTTCCATACATGCTATATTAACCCTGCAAACATGAAAAGTGCATCCATAGTTAGTTTATGAATGTCTTTAAATTGTTTATCTGTTCATCAATAGAATATTCTTAAAAGTGTTGTCATCTTGTTTTTCAAATGGGCCAAAATACAGGAAATTGCTAAATTTGTACTTCCTGTCAAGCAGACGTGATTTCCGAGTCAAAAATGACCTGTTTCATTTAGATTTGAAAATAAGACATCATATTGCTAACCTCTTTTAGGTCACTGGTTTGAATGCAAGTCAGGCTAGCCGCTAGGTCTGTTTGCTATCACCATTAGCTTTCCCTATTTCTAGTTGCTGACTTTGTCCATTGACAGGCCACTCATGAGATCCTCTCATGTTCATAATAAAGCAGAAACACAGGTGGATATGGAAACAAATGCACTTGGGGATTTTTTCCCCTCAAATGAGGGAAATGCAGAGGGGAACAAAATATGTATGTATGTCCTGTAAAAAAGGAAAAGTGATACATGACTTTTAAAAGGACTTTATACACAAATAAGTTCAGGGAAACAAATAGAGGGAAATGCTGAGGACAAAAGAGAAAAGAAATTCAATAAAAAAAAGTGCTAACCACTCTTGATCAAACACAAGCAACCTGTGTAACAAGTCTGGAAGGAAGCAAAGTTTGACTTGTCCATCTATTTGAATCACCATTTGTCTTTTTGCACAGGAGAGTTAAGTATGTGGAGCTATCCATTGAAGAATTAAAGCAAAACTACAATCCACACAATTTGGATGTAATAGTCACATTTTTAACCCTACAAAGCCAAATGTATCATACTTGATAGGTGTGTTTATGAGACAATTTGTATCACTTTATGGTAAAAATTTTGCTCAAAACTCCCCTCATGGATGCCAGGAAGCAAAAGACTGCACTTTATTAATTTTGACCTGTCACATGGTAGGCTAATAATGTGGATATAGCCCCCCCCAAAAAAAACTTTTTATTTTTATTACACATTTTGTTAAAGGGCTACATAAGTACTTAAGATTTTAAAAATGTGACTTTTTTTCGCTTCCTGGTTTGGGCTTTAAAGGGTTAAAAGTACGGAAAAAAACCTTCTAAACATATGAGCATCTGCTTAATCAAGCTTGAAAAATAAGCTAACATTGAGGTAAAAAGGGTATAAAAACAAATAAATTTGTTACCAAAAAGCATACCTTTTAACTTTTTAACTTTTCACTTTGTACTAATGCTCTTCGCCTCCTAATCAATCCCTGTGTGGAAGAAATCCAGCAGCTCTCTGTCTCACACACACAAAAACACACCTTTAAAAAGTTTCGATATCATTAGCTGTCATGTTTCACGGTGGGTAACACAACAGTGCACGGGTATAAACAGCTCACTAGCGAGTCTAGAGGGTATAGACGGTGTGTTTGTGTGAGCGTGCACTCACAAACAAGGACGCATGGGGAGTGTGTGAGTGGATTACAGCGGGTTCACTGTGTGTGCGGGGAAAGCGTGGCAGCAACTTGGCTCCATAATGGGATTTCTCAGTGCTTCTGCTCATGCTCACATACACACTGGCACACACTGACACACAAATACACTGATCTCACCCCAAACAAGCAGGTTAGCAGTAACAAAGCAGAGCACATATCCTGTCTGAGCAGTAAGAGGTAAGCTGCAGCAGAGCTCCAGCTCAGTTAAAGACACATATCCCCTCACCTCTCCTTCTCACAAAAGCCACAGGGGAGGGAGGGGAGGGGCTGGGGAAGGGGGGGTGGTGGGGTGTATGTGGAGGGATCAGCTACATTAGACAGGGATGAGGGATGCTGTAGAAAAGCTGGATGAGGGCGAGGAGAGGTTGGAAAGAAGACACTATGTCGTATTTTAAAAAAATAAAGATTTTGAAATTTGGCTTTTATGTTTGTTGTCATGAAAAAAAAAAAGTAAATTTACTTGGAAGATTTTTGTACATTTTGAAAGATTTGGATCTACAGATCAGTCATTAATCAGACTGTGTGGGCAGCGCTGCGTGAAATCTCGTTCCTATCTGCGAGTGCCTGGTGTTGCTAATGTTTAAGCTCATTTCATAATAGAAGCTATTCTTGCCTCTTATACAAGTGTTTTCGTTCAGAAATTAAAACAATGCCAAAATGCTTGGTATTCATATTGATTGATGATATTCATACTTCTTTTACCAAAGTTGCATTTGGAGCACCACCATTTTAATTAGTATAAAAAAACATGCTACGTGCTTTTTGGAAAGGAGGTTTGACTGAAAAAGCGAACAAAGAAAAAAAAACAAAAAACAAACATGGAATTTATGAGTTGTATCTATACATTATGAAGGGGAAGCCTCTTTGCAAGATCATCCATGCATAACAGCCCATACCACAAACTTTTTTACTTTTATTTTGCTTCACAGATGTTTATGAAAACTTGCGCAGGATATATTACACATTTAACCACCAGTTTAATTAATAAATTAACCTTGGAAAATGCAAATTCAAATTGTATTTTGAGTCTCCTCAAATTTTGATGAACAGTAAACTTTTTGACTGAGTAAAGGCGTTTCCACAGACAGTTGACCACTGCAGTATCTGGACTTCATCCAGTTTGAATCCCTTGAAATCTATCCAATGCTAATATTAAGAGCGAATACAAAAAAGCATCTGTGACGTCCATTGCAAAGCGAAATGCACACAATATTGACCAGGTCACCGTGAGCCAAAGTGTTGGGGCGTCTGTGGTCTTAAAGGGATATTTTGGTTTCTTTTTAAGTGGGGATGTGTGAGGTACTTATACGGGAATTAATGTTTAACCTGCAGTAGAGCGCTCTGAGTTTTTAAAAAATCTGAAACAAATCTTGACAGACGAGCTCAGCTAAAAGCTACCAAGAAGGGGGACCAGAAACTTCTAAATATCTCAGAGCTTTTTGATGTTTAAGCAAGTTTTGCACCGCATCATTTCTGCATCAGACCATTATTTGCTTTGTTTACGCCGCATTTTCTTACAACCAGAACATCTGTGTTCAAACAGCGCTGGTCAATATGTGGCAGCTGCAGCATGAACCATGTACTGCAAATTCATTCCATGGAACTGATGAAGAGGCAATGCAGTGCAAAAAAAAGGACGACAAAGGGGAAAAAGGGACAAAAATGCATTAAGAGCTGTGAAATAACCTCAAAATACACAATGTGAAAGAAAAACAATAGTTTGAGGAACATAGGAAAAGAAAAAAAAGAACTTTCCAAAATTTTAACAAAATAAAACATCTGAGAGAAAAAAACTTGGCAAAGTTAAAAGATGCAAAAATAATCAGAAATTAATCTAGCACAAATGGCATCTATGTGGTTATTAACCATGCCTCCTCAGATAGGCCCTGCCCTCTCTCACCCACGCTCCATTGAAAGCCACGCCCCCTCCGGTCATTCAGACCGAATGGCAGGGATTGGTATGAGTTCTTGCAGGTCTGAACCTCTCACTGAACTCTGACTTTCTATGTTCTTTATTATGAATACATGATGTACCGACAACTCTCAGGATGAAAGGACTATTTCACACAACAAAAAGTGTTTCTGAAAAGGACTACCAACTGTAGGTTTAAGTATTAATCATACTTGGCCCTCAACAAGAAACATTTACATTTTATTTGTTCTCTTATTCATGTATTTTACAGTTTTTGCTGCTTGGTTTTTTACTTTTAAGTGAACTCACTACACCAACATCAAGACTATTTTCAAAGCTCAGATACTATGGTATTACATTGTCACCCTCACTGCACAGCAGTAACATTCTGATTTAATCAGAGTACAGGGATGAGGACATGCTGGGGTTTAACATTGTATTAGAGTAGTATAACTCTTCAGGGCATGTCACATTATTTGACCTTATAGTCGTATTGCTCCTTCTCAGATTTGGTCGTCATTTAGCAGATAATCACTCTGCTCTTTCCTCTGCATCATGAAGATGTTCCTGATTTTATTTACTCGGGTGGAAGATCTCCATGTACTACCTTTTAAATGCTTTTGAATATGCACGAGCACCAAAGTACAAGGTGAAGGAGATGAAGACAGGAGGAAGTGGTGAGGGAGGTTCAACCTCTAGAATATTCTGTGGCCAGAACTATTCAACCACAGGCCATCTGGGGACACTGCGTGCCGCTAGCGCTATTTAGCAGGCTTTAAAACCACATCATTAGCCCAAACCATCCAGCTTCCCCTCCCAGGTGTGATGGAGAGCCAGGTGCACCTCTCCATCTTTGTCTTTTTGTCCCCCTTTGCCCCGTCTAGCAGCGCACCTGGAGGGAATTCGGCCAACACTATCACCGTGAATGCGCCGTGGGCTAAAGAGCCCGAAAATTACACACCTTACTCCTGCAGAGCCCAAAGCAAACAAACACCTGAGCATTATGTGGAAATGTGTTTTGGGCTGACACGGTGACTACCTTGTAATTCTGCCTGAAAACAGAGCCTCCTTCAGTGTGGCCCCAAGACAGTGTTAGCCTTCGCTCTGCAAATGCCTCCAGAAAATATTAGCCTTTGGAAAGCATTGTGGGGAAAATATTGCTTATGGGAACATGTTTATAGTTAGCGAGTATAATAAGCCCTCCCTTTTTGGAATGACAAGATGTTTCTCTTTGAGATAGGTGAGAATTCAATGGGCCATGCTGGGGAAAAAAACAAAAAAACAAAAAACCACAAAATCAGGCAGTTCTCTCTCTTTCAATCTCTCCTTATCTTTTCCAAGCCCTCGGCTCATCCCTCCCTGGCTCCCATTTTTAACGGCTAACTCAAATGAGGCCAGCATCCCGTCTTTTTCTGCTTTCTCACTCTCCCTCTCCCCCCACAGAGCAGGGGAAAAGTAAGCAAGGAAACTCTCCACGCTCAAGACAACTGTCCCCTCTATGCTCAGGGCGAAGGCTGGCCAAATAAAATAGCAAATGCTGCACCAGGAAATGGCTAGCCAAACACAGTAAGCCATGAATCTAGGGTTGGCAGAGTGGAGGGATTTCTCCATGCGGTCCACAGGCAGCCTGCATGACTATAAAAGTCCTTTTATATCGAAAGGACATCTCCCGAATGGGTTTAACAGCAAGCCGGGTCAGGGAGTGTCACTAAACATTTATGCCACCAAGCAGATGACTGGAGGTGCTAATAGTGGTGTGCCACTGCTAATATTTATAATGCTGCTAGTCAGTGTGGTTATTATTTACCTGTAACGGAACCCCCCCCCCAAAAAAAAAAAAGTAAGGTTTGGCCCAAGGACGGCTGAAGGTGTTTATGGGAACTCTTTTGCAAGTCATCGTTTACCTAAAAAATGGCTAACCACTGGTTTCAGCAGTGAATTTGGCATAAAAAAATAAAGATATATGTTGAAAGCTTTGCTGATGATCAGAGCAGACCAAGGTTTCTTTCATATTATTAGGAGGAAAATGATTGAAATAGACACTGTCACTTCTAATAAAATGGTAAGGGAAATCTATTTTTACAGCACATTTCATACATACAGCAACCTAGTGTGCAGTACACATTCAAAAGAGACATTCAGATATGAGTTACATATTGTAAAATATGTGCAGTGTACTTACTCAAGAAAATCTTGAATTCAAATCGGTCAAAAGACATTTTAAGACTTATGCTTATAAAGAACTGGCATTTGAAGTAGACTTCTGAATTTTTAGTAGATTGTTTTTGACAATTGGACCATAAACTGGTTGGATTCCACTTGTTTAGTTTTAATTCTCACATTCATTTGAGATTTATTTTTATTCAGCTCTCTGGCATGTTCAAAGAACTGATTTCACCGGGGCAAAAACTCAAACTTTGGTTAGAA
>JAVQJG010105176.1:0-21225 GCA_036024015.1 Craterocephalus amniculus | reverse complement strand
CAGACTGGCGACCTGTCCAGGGTGTACCCCGCCTCTCGCCCCTTGACAGCTGGGATAGGCTGCAGCACACCCGCGACCCACTTGGATTAAGCGGTTCAGAAAATGGATGGATGGATGGATGGATGGATGGCATCTGGTTCAGAACATCATCGTCTTTATATTTGTATATACAAACAAATTATGCAACAGATGACAAAATGAGCTCATCACAATGTTCAGTGATGAGGCAACAAATGGCTGAAAAAGCAAGAAAGTTCAGAAAGATTCAGCTGGAGGGCATGAGATCAGGCCTGTCTCATGATGATGAAAATAAAGAACACTGAATCCAATCATTTCAGGTTTTTATTTTTGCCGTTTGTCTCGTAATTCTGAGCGGTGGAGAGAAGCATTACCAGCAAGTCTGACATCAACTCATGATTCAATTCAATTCTGTTTCTTGGGGTGATGATTTGATTTTGTATCAATTCTCGATTCAAACAGATCTTGATTCACAAAAATACTCTTTAGATAAAGATTTAGATTTTGCTTACCTTGCAAATTTTAACATTTGTTTAGTCACTTCATAGCAGCTCTGAAAGAAGTCTGCTCTGTGGAGAGAAGCAGCATCATCCTGAGAATCTGCCACCTCATGTTGATGCCTCACATGAATGGTCTCGTACATAAAACGTGGTCTACAAATAAACTTGTCTTACCTTGATGGATGGATGGAAAAGTGTCCATGTGAACATTTACTGTAGCGAGGACGTGTTCCTTCCCTTCCAGTCCTTTACCCGACATCAGCCTCATATCATCAGTGATGGTGGAGATGTGCTTGTTTCCCTCAGACATTCATCTTTCTCTTTCATTGGACCTGCACCAGACCTGGTCACATTCAGATTGGTGATTCATCATCCACAGCCTGCGCCTGCTTCTCTGCAGCTCTCTGTAACACTGTTTGCTCGCAAACATCAACTCCTGTTTGTCCATTTGTCCCTTTCTGTAATATGTTCTTCTTTAAGGCATCTCATTTCGAGTTGCCTCCACTTTCTCTCATGTTTCCCTTTTACATCCATTTTGTTTGTACTTAGTCTGATATACAGTATCAGATAATTCAAGACAGCATAATTTAATTATGAGAAATCAGATGGACAGTTCTATATTTCTCCTGACTACTCCTGTAAGATGTTTTTGTGAATGTAGACTCGGGATGTGAATCCCCACCAAAAGGGGGTCAGAGGGGATCCCTGTGGAACTCCAATGCTGCAGATGAGCTTGTTCCACTCAGTTTTTTACTCTAATCTGGTTTATCTGGTTATTTAACTGAGTTCTAGCATGTCCTTCTGAACCCCAAACTGGATGGTGTTAGAAACACTGGACACATTTTGAATAAAAGGCATTAAACTTGCATGTTTTCTCTTCAGAATGTTCTGTTTCATTATGTTTCTGTGCAAAGAAATGGGCTACAAGCTCTCTTTAGATTCCCTTGTTCAACAGACAATACCAAACTCTGACACTTAAATGATCCAGATAGTCTTTAACAGTGATACTGTTTGAGATGAGCCCCACACAATGTGTTCACTCTAGCCTGTTTCATTAATTACATGTGAATAAAAAAGAGATAATACTTGAGGACGTGCAGACGGTGGAAATTCTTAAGATTAGAAGATGAAAAGCAGCAGGTTCTTTGGTAATAAACACAGAAACAACCGCTGTCCACAGCCAATATCCAATCCTGCGCCCGTGTCTGCCCCAGGCTCACTTTGATTGGCTGACAGCTCATTATCCACATGGCTGAAGCTCAGACAGTGGAACTGATTGGTTTGCTGAAGGGAAAATGAGGCCTGATTGATTAAAGTTCAAGCTGAAATACAAACTAGGTAGTTTTGGTTCAGGTGGAAATGGGTCAGAAATATTGTTGATAAGAGTTTATCACAAAAAGACTGCAGGGTGATTATTTAGAGTTATTTTTTATTTTCATCTCAGGCACAGGCATCACACCTGGGACTGCATGAGGAATGTGGGGGAGAGGATTTGTAGTGTGTTAGAGTTGGTTTTAAACTCAGGAAATTCATACTTTTCCTTTAAATGATTAATCATTAAAGATCACTACAACATGTAGATATGTTTCACTATATTCAGCTAGTCTTGGGTAGGGCTGAAAGATATATTGTTATCGTGTCTATATCGAGATATGAACATTCAAGATATTAATATGGAAAAAGCAACAATATAAATGATATTTCGAGATTTCCCTCGCGCTCGTCCTGCATGTACAGCTCTGTAAGTTTGTACTTTTCTGAAAAATACTTGGTTTTCACCAAACCCATACTCATATTGTATTATATTGATATCAAGATATCTGGCATGAATATTGAGGTATAAAATTTTGTCCATATCGTTTTCAACCCTTGTCTTGGGCCTATCTGGACCCATCAGACCTCCTTCATGGCTCCAGAGTCCATCTTTCTGCTATCCAGCAACCTGAACCTTTTTCTCCAGTCAGCTTCTCTGATTGGTGGTTTTCGTCTGGCTCCAGCTGCTTGAGTTCCCTTCACGTTGGTCTTATTTCACTGTTAAACACAGCACTGAGATCTACTGTTGTTTTTCTTCCATTTGATTTCACCAAACAATTGCAAATCAACATCATTCAGGATGTTTTTCTTCATGGAAAATGATGGTTCCCCACCATCCATCCAGTTTTAATAATATGTTGGACAGTTCTGAACCCATTTTTAGCCGTTTTTGCATCTCCTTACCTTTTGTCTCTGCTTTACAGAAATAATCTGACCCTTCTGAAACAGCGTAACATCTTTTACATGACCATGTGATGTGCCTCGCCACATAGCTTCCCATGACATCAGTTGGGCAAAATAACTTGTTGTGTTCAGGTGTCATTGATCTTTTTGAAACAAATGTAAATGTGTTAGAAACTGTAAGGTCAAAAAGGAAGTTTCTTTATTTAGGTCATGAAACTTTTAAATTAGAGTAAGATTAAGGTTTACTGATGTGGCATAGGTGCACTTTTAATGGTTTCTCTTGCCGTCCTCTTCCACTGTAGATGCCATATTGATCCCTGGACCAGGAGATGGCATCCTTACGCCACTCTAACACCATACATAAAGAATAATTGCATAAATTAGTCACTACCTCAGCAAGCAGTAAGGATGCTATATTCTATGGCTGTGGGCCATGAGGGAACTTTCTGTAAATAAAAGATTTTCTATATAGAATTAAACAAAGATGTGAATTATATTAGATTTAAGATGAGGGCACAGTTCGGGAAAATATATCTGGTTAAATATAATGTTCTCCAAAGACAAATATGAGTGTGGAAGCTCATTGTAAACACAATCATGCACTTTTAAAAAGCTGCATTTACCATGAGTAGACATTAGTGATGCCACGCTATTGGGCACTTATGCCTCTCACACCAAACAATTATGATATGAGATTGTTTTCTTTGATGAAAAAAACACATTAAAATGCTATGTCCCCTCTCCAATCGAACTCTGCTAGCCCACCAATTACCTGAAGCTGGAGGAGTAACAGCTACATCCTCACTAGATGATGCATAACAGAATAGAGCTAGCACATGACGCCTTGAATATTAAAACATAAGTTAGAGCCACAGATGGAAAATGAATCTGCATGATTGCATTTACAAAACAAATGCACAATAAACTCTTTCTGCTGAATGAATGTTTTTTTTAGAAAAGCAGGAATGGAAGTTCATGCTGCAACAGTCTGATTTTAGCATTTAAAGTCTCTTTTTGAGGTAATGAATGATTTTAATAATTTTAATAATGTTTTCTTAGGACCAGATGAAACGCTGTAAATGCAACCTGTAGACCTCGGTCTGTTGTTTTTACCCATAAACAGCTGTGTCCTGGTTTCCCACAAGAGAAAAGCTCCTTATCAATGTCATGCTCAGTCATTTAAATCTCCATTCCTTCTAATTCTGATGCTCAGTGTGAACTTCAATAAGTCGTCCTCACCCTGTCTATCAGCACTTGGCGATCAATATAATCAACAGTGTTGATATCATGGTTAGTATCTGTATTGTTTTATGTCATTTGTGATGAGATTGATACTCTGGAGTCAAAAAGCCAAAGAATGGGAATGAGAGCCAACCGATAGTTAGTTGTGCTTTTGTTTTGCTAATTTGTTCTGTTACTTATTTGTCTCACATAATTGTGTGTGATAACAGGAATAACAGAGTTCTTGTATTTATTTTGGTAAACTGTTGATGTTACTTTATATTGTTAAATAGTTTCTGCCATTCAGTTTAACAGACAAATATTTCAGGAGACAGAAATCTCTATCCTGTGATTCATTATGATCATAATCAGGATAAATGATTAAAGGCAAAATCATTGAATTAAATTTCACTGAGAAAGCACTGGTATCCGTATTAATATTGTTTTTTTGCCGATACTTAACCTGGACCTACTTGGTATCAGATCGTTACCAGGTTTTCTGTATCGCCCAGCCCTATTGTCTTCATAACTTAATACATGGAGTTACAGCCACATGATTGACTGATTAGATATTTTGGCTAACAAGGAATGATGCAGGTTTGATTGATGTGTTTACTGTCTGATGATCTGGTGCAGTTTTATCTGAATCTTCATGTTTGACCAAACTCTGCAGAGAGAGTAGAATATGATCAGCCTGCAGGACGGACTCATTTTGTTCAGCAGATAAACCATAAATCTCCTGCTGACAGGTAGAGGTACAGTATCTGTGTTTGTGCACATCACTTCTTTGTTTTACTAACTTCACACTGCAGATAATCACTCATTTACACAGCTAAATTAAAATTATTCTGAAACCATCCACGGCCCTCGCGGCTAAAATAAAAAATCAATTAGAGGTCTTGTTGGAACTCTGTCTCCAGCTAAATGAATTTAATTCCTCTCTTCCAGATGTAATATTGATCACCTTCATATTTCTACATGTTCTACTCTGTTTATCACCACTCGCATCATATTCCAGTCAATACTCGCCTCCTGAGGCTGCTCGCATCCGTGCAATGCAATTTGTTTTTCACAGAATTCTTTACGGGCATGTTTTGTGATGTTTGCAGAGAAACTAATGAATGCAGTAACTGAGGCTGAATGTATTCCTGACAAACGGGGAGGTGACTGGAGACAGAGAGGAGACGTGATGATGTTAGATTGTTTGGGGCGTGAAGAGGAAAAAAATGTTCGTATTGACGTGACATGGATGATCGATTCTGGCAGCATGACAGTGTAAAACAAAACCGACACACTAACAGAGAAAAGGCGGCAAATGAGGATGACAGGGAGATAAATACTCGTGGTTGTGACAGGATGGGAGTAAAAGATGAACATGAACAGGGTTCCCCTTGACTAATTGCTTCCCCGCTTCCTGTTTTCAATCTCTAGCCATGCTAGCAGCTGGCTTTGTTTGTCGAGCGTGAAAGGTGTCATGAATCACTCTGAAACTTCCATGTATTCGCGCTCCGTGTCATTACCTGATAGCACTTACTGCCTAATACGAGAGCTGTGAAAGCTCAAACACAGTGCAACAGCTGCGATTCAACGTAAAATGATGTATTTAGTTTACAGGTGAGCACTGCTTAAACAGGAATGTCTGCTTTCATTAGTCATCCTGTCGATCTGCATCTGGTTGCAGATTTCCTGCAGAATAACTACAGATTTATTTAGTTTTTCCTTTAAATGTTGATCTGGATTTGCTGAGAGGGACCTGTGGGGCACCACAAGGTTTCGTGCTGGGCCCTAAACCATTTCCACTGGACATAAACTGTATTTGTTTTACTATCAAGTATGAAAAACGTTGACATTTTATTATTTTTCTAGTCATTCTATAGAAAGCCATGAGACAAACCGGTAGTCGAGAATATTCTGGGTTGTTTGGTGTACTGCTAGATACCTACAATTCATTAAAATGACACCAATCTAGACAATTTGAACACACTGGAACATTGTGATTAATGTCCAGACATTGTCTCTGCTTTTTAAAATAAGACTTTATGTTGTTAATTACCTTTGGTTTTATCATAGGATGAATCAGGCATAATATATTCATATATATATTCATGGAGACAATCTCACTTTGGAAAACACAGAATCATGTTCCAGCACGCGGTGGGGTCGAGTTTACAGGAAGAAAAGCAGGTTGGGACGCAGTGAGTTGGACTGTAATAAGCATATCTCATGCTCTGTATAACAGCCAGTTTTCTATGGAATGACGTGAATAAAGTGAAGCCTAACATAGTCCATGATGGGAAGAGAGATTACCTCACTATAAAACTTCCTTCGTCAGCATGGCAGCCAGCAGGACCTTCATGGTTCATGAGTCATAGGAGAACATGTTAGCAGAGTTTTATAGAGCGGGAATAAAAACCTGATTTCTTATCCAGAGTTTCTGTACCACGGTCATGAGATGTCCCACATTCCCAGCTGTTTGTGGTTTCCATGTAGATGCTTGGTAGAGTCTTTTAGCCCAGTTTGTTTTCTGTTTTTCTCTTTTCTTTCTTTAGCTGAATTCTAGTGAGTGTCGACTGAGAATCTTCTCTGTAACAAGTGAAGCTTTAACTTTAGTTTACAACTTTTCATCTGTAATTCTCCTATTGAATCCAGTATTTATCTGTCAACATTTATCTATTTAACTTAGTTTTCTGGCCTGTAAAACAAATGTAACTGTCTGTGAAAGATCTCCTGTACTTACCTCATCCTTACGTTTTCTTATTTTATCATTTTACTGCCCCCATCATCCTCCCCGTTTTCCTTGTTTCAGTCTTCTCCTCATGTTTGTTTTCTGCATCATCCCCTCCATGTCTTCCCGTATGTTTACCCTTTTCTCATCCCCTTTCCAATTTTCTTCTTTTCTGTCTTTTTTCACTCTTCCTCTAGATTGATATGACACGGGTAAAAAAAAAGGATTATTCTTTACATCGGCTGATTCTTACAGGTTTTTTTATCTTCTCTCTGTCCGCCTTTCTTCTTTTTTCTTGACGTTTTTCCCTCGCCCTGCAGATGTGCCATCATCCCTCCTGTACCCTGTGATTAGTTTAGAGATTTACTGTGACAAAATTTACAAGTTCACCTTGACTTCAGCAAAACTGAATTATTCTCCACTTTCCTCTGGCTGCCTTTCATTCTCAGGTTGTTTTTTCTCTCTCTTTATTTTCTTTTTAACTTCCTCTTTTCTTCTTCTAATACATATTCTTCTTGTTTATGCTGACACTCTTTTTTCTTCCACTTCCATCTCGTACTTCTCATGCATCTCTTCCTCTACATTCACTTTCCTTTCCCCTCACCTCTCTGTGTTTACTTATTATTTCCCTCTTTTTCCTCTTTCCCTCCCTCTCTTCTTCCTCTTCTTCTGTTATCTCCTCTCTGACACATCGCTCTCTGTGTTCCCTCTATTGTATATCTCCTGTTGATGATGGATGGGGTGATGGATGCAAGGTTGCCACGGTAATTTGATGGATGGCTTAGAAAGTGATACGGGAGGTGACAGCGTGCGCAGACACATCTCCACAAACACTCGGCTGCTTTTCAAATGGGATTGTTGGTCAGACCCTGTAAAACTTTAACTCCCCGACTGGCTGAAGGGTTGCAGGTTCAAATCCAGCCTGACATCAGTTCTACCTGGCTGCACGATTGAGGCTTAATGATTTTTGAAGTGACTTTGAAGTTCAATTAATCAAAAGAAATTGGATTAAATGGAAAAAAGGTGTCTACAAGCAGGGGGTGAAACTTTTCTGTTAACATTACTTTACATATACGACTGATGCCGGCAGTGTCGACGAACGAGCAAGGTATGAATCATAATTAAATGAGATTATTTTGCCATAACAAGGACAGATGGTTGGAGGAACTCCCAGCGTCTAAGTGTGGGTGTGAGAGCACCATCCTTGACTCCTTGCTGAAAAGATGAATGAGCCATAATTACGCTGATACAGAGATAATCACAGGAGGGAAGGCAGAAGGAGAAGAAAAGAAAGGATAGCCAAGGTCGACCACTGTAGGAGGAAAGCAGTTTATAAAAAATTCACCAGAATTAAAAACTTCAGGGGTCAAAGTGCACAGATAACACAACAACTAGCAATAAATATGGTACATTTTGATATTAAATTGGAAGCAGGTGTGATGAGGGAAAGAATTAGACTTTATGTAAATATGTCCTTGTTTTTTTTTGTTTTTTGTTTTTTTTTATTCTAAATAAAACTTCAGTCCAAAAAAGTGAGCATTTAAGAGACTAAATCAAAGCTTTCAAAGTAGGAAAAGTGTTTAGCATGAAGTCTAATCCTTATGTAGTCCAAAACCCAATACTTTCACTGTTGTTTAAGATTTTCATTGTCATTTATCAGGATATTTAAGTACAATACAAACTGGAACACACAAAGAAATTAAATGAAATAATACAATTATTGTATTAATTCTAATTCATTTCAATCAAAAAATACCCTCTGATAACAAGTAATAATACATAAGTCTAATTGATGGTGTCATATCTTTTGATTATTTTTAATCATTTGTCTAAGTCTAATTGGATCTTTGTTATGTATTCGCTGCAGCTTTTCCAGAATCGGATCTCCTGTAGAGATAAAGCGAAGTTTACTGTTGAACATGTTCCTCTCAAACTGAATTTACTCTCACTGGATAAACTTTTGGATAACATGTGTTCTCCAAACGTCCAGACAGAAAGTGTGTATAGAACTATAAACGAACAGTACAAAGTATACAATAATGACATTGATTCTGGACCTGATTTACATATTTTTAAAGGAATACAGTTTGTTTCTTCCAGCTTAATTTTTCATCTACTATCACACCAAAGCCTTCTCAATGTCTCTTATTACTGTTAATTGATCTATTCCGAAATATTATGGTTCTGTAATTCAGCTATGCCACTCCTCTCACTTCATACTTTTTACATTTTGCTATCAATAACTAGTGTTCTACTCTATCAAAACCCTTCTTTAAAATCCCCAAAAATCCAATGACATACTTTCTTTGTGAAGTCAGAGTTTTTGTGAAAAGTGGATCTGCTGCTCCTCCACATTAGGAGAAGCCAAGTACGGTGGCTCAGGTATCTGATGGTGTGATGCTTTGGACAAATCTGTCTGGGAAAAGTCCCCAGGGTTGATGCTGGAGGGACCACATCTCTAGGCTGGTCTGGGAGGATTCCTCCTTGTGAACTGTAAGATGTGGTCGGTCAGAAAAGATTGGGGAATGAATGAATGAAATAAGGAACAGAGGACTGAGCTGGTGTTGATAGACAAGTTGAGGTCATCTGAGATGCTGAAGAACTTAGTGCTTCTGACTCAGGGGAGGGTTTAAGCTGCTCCCCTTCACACTCTGTATGTTTGGATAAAAAAGTTGTTTTAAAAGAAAAACTGCACTTTTGATGTGTTGAATCTTACTCGGGTTGAAGGGCAGTTTCTGCTTTTCCTTAGGCTACTTTCAATTTTCAGCTCTCCTCAGGGCAAGAATTTATATAAGGACCAAAAACTTGTGTTACTTTCCAATAAAATGTCTCATATTTGGCCTTCCCCAGTTGAAATATTTAGTGATTAAAAGCTCACAATGTGGTCATCTGAATGATGTAAAGTAGAATAATTACAACTCATGGCATAAATCGTTAAGTTAACAACTTTAAATCCTACAGGTTATTTAATACTTTATTTTTCAGACACAGGGTCAGATGAAATGATTTTCAGTGTCATTGCTGACCAATTTCATCATGTCTAGTAGATATAAATACACTTAAAATTTGATGCAGAAACACTCAAAAATTGATCCAGAGGCATGTTTGTTTATTGACGAGGTTTCAGTGAGATGTGAAACTTCATCGGGTCAAAAGTTTACGGCCATATAAGCCTTCCAGTAAACAAAAAGGACTTTAATAAATGCTAAATATTCAATATATTAAAATTAAATTTCATCTTCAGCTTTTTGTTAAAACCTTTAGGAGGAACTGTAAAATATAAAACTTCCTCTTTAAATTCGAATTTTTTTCTCAGCGAGGTGTCCCCTAACAACGGCTAATTTGCCATCCTACTCTGATCTCTCTCCAGCCACTTAAAGTCAGGCATCTCTTGCTCTTTCACTTTTGTTTTTATTTTTGTCCAGCCTCAGTTGTGAATTTTAAATGGCCACTGTGTTAATATCCAGCTGCTAGCATGGAATGAGGATTAGGAAAGTGAAACTCTGCTATGAAGTAACGCAGGATCCCTGAAGCAAAAGTGTGAAGTTCGATTTCTCTGCCTGGGAAGCTGCAGGACGACGGCTCCAGAAATGTGCATCATGAATGTCACTAAATGAGTTAGAAGCCCAGAATATCTGAGCAGGCATTGTTTCTCACTAACATCGAAGTGTGGAAACACTATTTTTGTGATGGATGGACGGCTTTTTGGGCCTTTTTTTTTTGTCTTTTTGTTGAATCTGATAGAAGAACTTATGTTTGGTCCAAACTGGTGCTAGTTCCCATCTTTAGACTGAGTTCATATTAGATTTTATGGTATATTTATTGGGTTTTTACTCTTCCTCATTTGGTTCAGAGCTTTTTTTTCTTAATAATTAATGCATCCTGTATGACAGTAATTATGCGGTTTGTGGTCATATTTATATTTTGTCATTTGAAGGCTGTTTTTAATTCTTTCATACATGCCATGTTTTTAATATTTAAAGCACTTTGAGTTGCCTAAGCCTGAAATGTACTCCATAAATAAATAGATACATTTCAATTTAATGAATACCTCCATTGTATTTTATATGCTTCAGCCTTTTTAGCTTCTAAATTTTACCCCTAAAGTTAAGTAAGAGGTTGTTTTTCCTAAGGCTCATTCAGGTACAGCCCTGACAGGAAAAAGCAGAATAGGTGTGTGTATATTGTGCCATTGTGTCGTTTTCCTGGTCAAATCACAGTGAAGGTTGCTCTAATTGGTCAGCTTCCTGTAGCATCAGCTGTGTGGGGCTCATCAGCAATCAAACTGAGAGTGTTGCATCACTGCTTGGCTTTCTCAGCATGTTCATCACTTCCCTCAGCAGGACAGAGTCAGCCTGAGATTGCATTAAAATACAAAAAAAGACTCATCCGGCATGTCTGAGTCGGAGCCAGATCAAAGGAAAGCTGCTGCTGCGGCTTTTCCAGACTTAAGTCAACAATACAGCTCCAGCAGGGAGGGAGGGAAGATGAATGGGAGGTTGGAGGGGAACTGACCTGCGGGCAGGCGTGGCAGAGGATCTATTATAGTGATGAACACACACACACACACACACAGACTGCCATCTGACCAGCACACCTGTGATTTATATTAATTAAATACCCCCTGAAGTCTTGCATCAGTCACTTTAAGGACTCATGAAGTGAGGCTGGGGATATCTGCTTTTAAATCACACGCTTACGTAAGCGGCATGCTCGTTACCGGGACACCAGCTGATGGAGCTGCCTCATTTTCAGGATGTAAACAGTAAACATGGCGTCAGTGGAAGTGGTTTGCACTGTCCACATTTGTTTACTACCATGGATTTAATGCTCTCAGACTTTTTTCCAGTTATTTTAGCGGATCTTCTTGTTACTTACAGAAATGATTTTACTCTATCAACAGCAATTTTAAACAACATATTTGAGGGAAATGGGAAAAAAAAAATCTGTTTCTTTGAAAATGTCTTCAAAACTTCCATCTACTGGAACTATTTCCAACCAAATGACCGAACACATGGTCCGGTTTGTCCCTGATACATGTATAATGTCCAGATCTGAGGACATGATGAGCCATAAAAACACAAAGTCGTTGGAATGGATTTGTTTGTTTAAAAAAACTCACTATTAAGTTCTGATGGCTTTCATTCTGACTTAGGAATGTTATCCAATGCTCTGAAACGTTGTTTAAGCTAATGGGATTTAATAGGATTTACTTCATAAATATAAAAAAAAACTTGCTCAGTGATTAATATGAGGACTTCCAAAAAACCTAAGTTTGAGCTGCTAGCAGTTTCAGCTAACGCAAGCTTGTCATTTAAAAGTTGTCTGAGCTGTGGTCATTTTTATTGGCCTTCGTTTTTTATGAAGCTGATGGTATTAAAGAAATATCAGTAACTGACATACACTTGGCTTTACGGTTAGCAACAGACTGGTAAGTTTTTGTTTACAGAATTGCCACAAAAATACATTGTGACCTGCAGATTAGTCTTTTCACTATTTCAGAGTCTATGTACTGCCCCCTAGTGGGGACCTCCAGAGATAGCTATCTAACCATGCCCATCCCAATGCCCCTGCAAAGTGTCCTGGAGTCTGAAATGTGCCCATGGTTGGGTGGAGCAGTGAGTTAGCCGCCGCATGCAGAGATTAATGACATAGTTTCTCAGCTGAAACCTCGGTTTGTACCGTCATTTATGAATGGGAGCTGCCTGTGGATTTATTTAACTTTAACTTTAACTCGCTGTGTGTCTGCTGGTGATGCTGCTGTGGGGGTCTGAAGCTGTTCTTAGGTGTTTCAGATGTGTTCAGAGTTTTCCTTCTGTTTCTCTGTAGCAGATTAAATGCTTCTGATTATTCATAGAGAATATCTGAGCCTTATTTAAGACTGCACAGGACCAGTCCTGATTAACAGCCATCCAAACAAATGGATGAATATACGACAGCAACAAGGTGGTTTTCATGCTGAGAGGAAGTCAAGCTGGCATGTTTTCTAACAGGCCTCCAAGGAGAAATAAATGTTCCCCAATGATGGAAAGAGGATAAGATCTTCTCCCTCCTGATGTGGATTCTCATGTCACCGTGCTGCTTGTTGACCTCTGAGCCCAACATAACGAGTCAAATCTATTTAATGTGTTCATGGAACATGTTTGATTGGAGTTTGTCCCCCTTTCTGCAAGATTAAAGATTTAATCCGATTTTAATCAGATCTCTGGTTCTGCATTACAAGGTCTACTTTAGTAAAATATCATAAATATCTGGTACTGTATCCATCGTGTATGTCAGGCAGAAACCAGGGACTGACATCTTCCACAAAAACAACTCCTGTCTTTTATGACTCAGCTTTGCCTCAAAATGTCCTAATCAATAAACTGAGTTTCCCTAAACACATCCAGGCAGTTTCAGCATAATTACACCAAACAATCAGCAACACTGAAAGATGTGTTTATAATCAGATTCTTCACATGAACACACCATGCTGAGTGTGTTCGCTGTTCCAGGAGGTGCCACAGTAGCATGGCTTCTTCACCCCTTCACCTCACATGGAGCAACATGAAGCTCCATCCATGGGGGGGCTCTGCAGGATGTGTGTGTTTGCCATGTTCAGCCCTCCAGGTGTGGCTTCTCATGTCACCGAGCCGCTTGTTCAGCTCAGCGGGAAGGCAAACAAGCACCTGCTGAGGAAACAAGAACACACGACTTCACATCAAACAACAGCTCACAAAAACTAGATAACACATTAATGTGAAGCTAAAACAAAGTAAATGCAAACAAACAAGTGTTTTGGGTCTAGAGAGGCTTCTTACCTTCATTAAGACATGAAATAAAACAGAAACACTCAGACAGATTCCTGCTGATCCAAAGTGCTGCAGATGGGAGATTAGTGGCTGTCTTTCAGGAACAGGATCTATCTGGACCCATCAGACCTCCTTCATGTCCATCTTTCTGCTCTGCAGCAACCTCAACCTTTTCTTCTGCTCAGCTTCTCTGATTGGTGGTTTTTCTTCTGGCTCCAGCTGCTGGATTTCCCTCCATGTTGTTCTTTTTTCACTGTTAAACACAGCCCTGAGCTCTACTGTTGTTTTTACTCCGTCATCACCATCATTCAGCATGTGGAAGAGGATCTTCCCAATTAATTATGTTCTGAACCCAGTTGTAGTCGTTTCTGTGTCTCTTTACATGTTTCCTCTGCTTTACACTGATAATCTGACCCTTCTTATACAGACTAACATCTTCTCCCAGATGTGTTTTTACTCATGTGTGTTTATGAAATGAGAAGCTTCTCGCGCATCAGTTGGGGTTAAATAACTTGTTGCAGCTTGAAGATAATCACCCTGCAGGAATTAGCCAATAGGAGGCGCCGCTCTACTTGCTTATTTAAAACCACAAAATGAATGATGAAGCTTTCATGGAGCAGAACTCCGGTAGGAGGCAGATGATTTATGTGATGTTCTGACGCACACACCTTTGTCTTTAAACAGGGGTGAGTTTTATTCTTCACCACTTGATGTGGATAATGTTAACCTGATGATCGGCGTGACTCAGACAGCAAACAGTGGAGTGAAAGTGTGTGTGGGTGGTGACTATGTTAACGTGACCTCTTTGTGATTGACAGCTCGCTGTAGCTGTGAGCCGGGTCCAGTTGTAGCTCGGCTGTGTGTGTTTTGCAACAGTTGCAACCCGGATGATTAATACACCAGGAGAGAAGGAAACACACACTCCTGTGCACCTTCACATGCATAACGAGGAGTGTGTGTGGGCGTGCACAGATGCTGGAGCGAGTGTGTGGTTGTTCTGAACTCTCTTGTGTTGAACTTGATGTGAATTGACACAGGAAAATACCCACAATCCCTCAGGACAGGTCTCAGCGCTGTGAGCTCAGCCGATTACCTAGCACTGACACACACACACACAAACACACACTCTTCCTGCTTTTCCAAGGAAAAAAGGAAGTTTAGTAATAAAAACATTTTTCTGTAGGGTCTGTCTGACCTGATGCAGCTGCAGAGGCGCGTCGGCCGCAGCAGCGCGCACGGTAAAGGACAATGGTTTTTGAATGTGCAGCTCAGAGGCATAACAGAAACATCAGCAACATTAAAGGTTCATTAGCAAAATGCTGCGATGCTTTTATGGACAGCGAGGTCCAAACTGCCAGCCCACACCATCAATCTTTCACTCTGTGTGAATACACAGAAAATGTGGGGGTTGGAAGCAAAAGAAACACATTTCTGACATGTAACACAAAGAAGCAATAATTCAGACTTGGCTCTGTATGTAGGTCGTCAAACTGCAGCAAATTAGCGCTACTGACGACGTTGGCGCCTTCGCATCAAAGCTCAGAGCTGCTGGAGTTGTGTTCTCCCTCTGAAGCAGCGCTCACATGTTTTCCAACTATTCTTCACCCGAGATAAATACCAGCGTTGCTCAAGTTTCCAAAGCAGCATCACTGACGGAGCCATCAGTTTATGTAGCGTCCTCATCCAAACTGATGTTAATATCAGGGCGATTCCATTTATTTTCTGTGTCTTTCTGTACAATCAGAACCCTTCCTACCCCCAGCACTAAAGCAATATTAAGAAAATGTGTTTTCCTAGTAAATATTAATTTGGAATATTTTCAATGTAAACTTAGAGGAGAATATTTTAATTCTGAGTTATCTAATTCAGAATGATTCCTTCCGAATCAAAAACATCCTGTAACCGCAGTCGATGTAGAAACTTACTTTGATAGCAGACTACATGAAGGGGAGAGGAGTTCAAGTTAGATTTTTATAGATTACTTTGTGTCTCAAACTGAAATTACCAGTTAAATATCTAAAATATATAAAAACACCTACATATAAAAATATTCATCAGTCTAAACAAATGCTTGATGTTATTATTTATAAGTCCTACCAAAATGAATATTTTTAGCCGTATTCTGCCTGTTTTATTTCCAGCCTCTGCAGCATCCTTACATACTAAATCTCAGCCTGTTGAACTGATGTGAGACACATTTGACTCCAAGCTGAACTCAGTTTATACATATATATTATATATTATACAGTATATTATTTACTGTTGAGTTTACTTATTTTAGAGCTATATTTAAAATTGTACATGATGCCTTGGTCTTTAGCCTGAACATCATAGCAGACAGGTGAATAAAAGTCCGTCCGATGGTGATTCTCATCTTTTCTTCTCCTCTTTTAAAGACACCTTATTAAAACACACGTTTAAAACAGCTAGTGTGTTGGTATCCAGCTGCTAGCTTGTGGACATAAAGCAAGTCCTGCAAGTTAGAAAGATTTGCTGACCAATAATGGCTCCGATGTAAAATACTGCAATAATACTAATAAATGTCACTGAGTCGTTTGGATCAACTTTTGTATCTTTTTTAGCTCTTGCAGCCTTATCTTTGTGTAGCCCAGCTGATGGTCTTGCAGAAACATGTGCTATTGTAGGATGATTTTATTTAGCCTGTGAAATGTTCGGGACTGATGTTGCGTGTCGTTTCCGGATGTGAGGTTAAAGTTTCACTTATTTGATGACCCGCCCCAGAACTCCTAGGGTTTAAGTGAAAATTTCTTTACCCAACCCACAGGACCCATGGATTACACCTGTGCATCGCTTGCCCAGGCGTCTCTTTTAACATTTGTTTTATTAAATAAACAATGTTTCAAACCTCTAAACTTCATTTATTCTCAAAAATAACTTGGAATAAAAAGAACTCAAAAATAAATAACAGAGTTTGCTCAGTCTGCTGATGTTTGCTGTCCAGTAAATCTACTGGTCTCGATGGTCCTTGCAGAAAGAGACACGTCTCTGAATTTCGGAACAAATTCACCTTTGTCTCTTAAATCCAAGAACAGATGTTCTGAGATTTTGATGAATGATTGTTTTGGGTATTCTCCATGTGTTCAGTGTTTGTTTAATCCTCTTCTTCAAGCCCTTTCCAGCTTCCCACTGAAGCTCTAAACGTTTTGATCATCTCCAGCTTGATACTATGTCTTTGACCTAAATATGTCTCTCAATGTTACATTTTTTTGTTGTTTGATCATTTCTTTACACAAACCAAGAACCATTGGCAATGAATGGAAAAGAAAGGGTCCATGTTGGGTTATACGATACATGAGGAAACCCTAAAGAGCCAGAAGCTGCAGACCCCTGCTGTAGCAGAATCATCTGTGGATGCAACAAAAGAGCCCTTCAAAAGTTTAACAAAATGAGAAAAGAACAGACAAAAACACAAGTTATGTCCTCTGGGACGTCTCCATTAGCCCGAACAAGCCTTAAAACTGTTTGGTCGGTAATCATGTCTAACCCAGGTAAACCCCGGCTCCACTCTGTCTTTTCCTGCGTGTTTGAAATCCCCCGCTGACTAGTTAGAAGTGAAGAGGCTGTTCACATGGGAGGTTAGACGCCTCAGAGAGGCAAGAAAAGGAAGTCAAGCTGCCCTGATTTAAGCTCTTAGGGTTACTGTGACCTATATGTCAGAGAATCTGCGCCAGCAACTTCATTTATCAAACTTCCCGTTACCAAATGCAGCTTCTCTGCAAAACACTCAATAAGAGTTTCCATATTTCATCTTCCAAAGATTCCTGGGAATCTTAAATGACTGATGGGTGTCAAAGTGTATGGGGGGGGTCCAGTATCATATGAGGGCTGTTCCATTTTCTTTGAAGTTCAAATATTCGGTTAAATTTGATAAGAATTTGTATTTTTAGGCTGGGAGAATGGGACCAAGTCATGGTAGCCAGTTATGAAGCAAATTGTTCTGTTTTGCTCTCAAATAAAACCCTGACCTGAGAGGATGTTTGATTATATTGTGTTTTGGTGGAGGTATTAAAAAATGTGGTTTTAATGTGAGTCAGTGGGACTTTTCTGCCCTGATATGACCTGAAAGAGCAGTAAATTATTCATTTGCTTCTGACATAAAAAAAACAATGCAGCAAAATTAATTTTGATTACAGTTTTTAGTTTATCTGAGACAGTTTTACAAAATATATGTCAGAAATTTGGCATTTACTGGTTTTAGAAATAATTTTAATTATTACATATTCGGTTATAGCTGAGCAGGAATTTGGTGGGTTTTTATAACTAATAAGGACTCTGTGTCCTCAGATGACTTTGGCAGGGTAGTAAATTTGTCCTCAGTGACCTGCTGACCTTTGAATGAAATACAAATATCTATGTTCTTCAAGAAAAATGTTTTGTTACAAACAAATCCTGCCATATGGGAAAACGCCACATTTATGGATGCCAAAAGTTGAGTGAGAGAACAAAAGATTCTCCAATTTCCTAAAGTCTAAAGCAAAATGATAGAAAGGATCTACAAAAGCATTCTGAAATATTTCTCTCAGAAGTTTAACATCTATGTTGAATTCAAAATGCTTGTACAGATAGACGCCTCTGCAGGGATGTGCTGATACCTTATTGTACAATGTGGTATTAGATATAAAAAGCTTCTGACCCTGGAATAGAAAGTTTCACAACCTTCATTACCACCTTCTCTGCTGAGGAATTTACAGTTGTGTAATTTAATCTTGGTGAAAGTTGAGGGGAGGAGTGTAAAGTTTAAGAAAAGAAGTAGGATAAAAGACAGTTTTCTCTCTCAGAAAAACCTACAGCATAGGGTTAACCTCCTCATTCTGTTTTACAGAGATTGATGGACGTGTGATGGATTATTGATAGAAGGACGGGCGGATCGATGAGAGGAGGAGAGAGGCTGAAAGTAGGCCACCCATCTGTTCAGACTCATCCATCTATCCACTGGAAGTCCAATTTCTAATCTGGACAGAAAGAGAGGTTGGAAGGAGGAGGAAGAGGAGGTGAAGATGACAGAGCGAAAAAAGAGTGAGTCTGTGCCATAAAGGGGGACAGGAGGGAAGATGTAATGATGAAGAGATGATGAAGAAGAACAAGAAAAATGTTTCAAGTACACTTATTGTCCCGTTGGGCAACTTGTCTAAATTAAACTTCAAGTAGGTCAAAAAAGCGATATGAGGAAGGTTGAAAAGGAAAAATACCAAGAGAATACAGGTCTCTGTGAAATGGTCCTAGACTCAGTTAAAGAAGGAAAAAAACAGCTGTCAATGACATGAGCTGGAATTGAGAAAAGTTTTAAAATATGAAAATTATTTTCCAAAAACAAGCAAAAAAATATGAGAAATTAAGATACAGGTACTACTCGGAACATTACAATATCCTAAAAAAGTTCTGCATTTCTGTAACTTCAAAGATTAAACGCATATATATAGACAAATAGTATGCAAATCAATATATTTCAGCTTTAATTTGTTAAAATTTTTCTGATTAAGATTTGCAGCTCCAGAGAATTTCAAATTAAAAAACGAAAAAAAATATTAAAATATAGCTTGAAATCAATAAAGAATGTGATTAGACCCGTGAAGCTGCAAGGAAGGCGATGGTGGGAACCTCCCAGCGAGCCTCAGATGAGCCATGTGGATCACGAGAAGATATCAGGGGGTTGCCAGATCATTTTTGAACAATAAAAAAACCAACATTTATTCAAAAAACGTTTTATTCTTATCATGGCTGTCAAAATGAAACCATTAATGCAGAGATAGACATACATTTTGCACCTTTTTTCCTTCACACGGGGCATACTCTTATTTATGTGGACAGTTTCCAGGCCTTATATGTAGAGGATCCTGCAGGATGAGCCTTCTGATATCATACATCAGTAACTTCATCCTCAGAGGAGGTCGCAGACACTAGTCTATGTTATCTTGGGGGTCGTGGCTCAAAACGTTTTGGAACCACAGCTCCAGAGAAACCTACTGGGAGGGGCCGCCCATCAGGCAGTGGTTTACTCTCAGATGTAAACGGTCTTAATGACTTTCCTGGACCACAGTCGCCACATGGAAATCCCATATTCACCTGTGTGATGTGGAGATTCTCATCATGGATGGAAGCTGTCCTTGTTGGATCTATGACACAAAGACTTGAGGCAGTTCTGGAGGAGAAATATGTCAAATCGGTACTTTGTGGGTTCAGTTTGCATAAGTGGAAACGCCCTACAGAGCGTTAGGGTTCAGACCCAGCAGCAAAACAAGGGTGTGTAAAGGTTTTTCCCACGGTCCCTACCTGAGCAACACACTCGCCATCCAGGATACAGCTCGTTCTTATTAACACCTACTGATTCCTGCAAGACATCAGGGCTCGTTTTCAGAAGTTAACAGGTGTCTCATGTCTGCTTCGCACAGAATTTCTCCCCATTTCACAAAGTAGAAACATCAAGATTATTTTACACTGGATCCAAAATGATGAGCATTCCAATTCTGCAGTAGAAAAATGATTTTAAATGAAATGAAAACAATAAGAAGGAATAAAATTTCTCGGAGCTGAGACTGTCCAGGTGCCATGATGAGCTCAGAGATGAGAAAATGTGGGAAATGAAGGAAAATGGAGAAGGAGGTGGGAAAAATGGGGGAGAACTGAGAAACAATATAGATGGAAATAGAAAAAGAAATGTGAAAATGTTGAGTGGAGAATCAAGATAAAGATGTATGAAAGGAGAAAATGATGGAAAAGAAGTAGAGAACCATCAAACCAATGATTGGAAGGAAACAAACATGAAAACACTTGAAGAAAATAAGAAAAATCCAGAATGCAGAGCCCAGAATGCAAAGCTAAAAGGAAAAAAGGCAAAATACTGAAGTATGGAGACAAATAAGGTAAGAGGTGTGATGATAAGAGCAGAACTGAAGAGATGAAGGACACAGAAGGATGTAGGAGATTTAAATGAAGCCCCATAATCAAAGGTCCAAAATGAAAGGTTTTAAAAGCAGATGGATCAAGAAACTCGCACCAAAGAGATGAGAAGATAAGCAAAGAAGATGCAAAACAAAAGCAAGGAAACTAAAAGCAGCGACAGAAAGTGACAGAGAGGAGGAAATGATGTGGTTTAAGGAAAAAACTGGAACAGATGCAAAAAAAATAACTTTAAGATGTTAGAAGATGATCCAGCTGTGCTCCAATCTCTACAGACATTTCTTAGCTAAGATATTTACCTTTGGGGGCGAAGCTCATTCAGGGAAGCAGAGATATGAATGAAAACTGGATGAGCAGTGAGGAAGCAGAAGGGAAAACAGATGATGAAAGGAAGGAAAAACAGACGAATGAAGGCAAAACGCTCATCAGCTGTTTGATGGACAGGTGTGCAGCACCCCCAAGTGGCTGCAGCGGGAACTGCAGCCCTGCTTCTCTGAAAGACTGCACAATCAAACACACATGCCTGTTTTATTCACACACAGTGGCGGATTTAGGAAGTTTGGGGCCCTAGGCGAAGGCAGACATGGGGCCCTTCGTTGGACAACACGCAATGAGATGTTTTACCTTTATACAGCTCAAATTTGGACAGCAGCAAAAAGCCGGTTGAGGATGTTCTCAGTGGGGCTGAAATGTCAACACACAAAACATCAGGTAAATTAGCGCCTTCAGATGACATTGTTATGAATAGGCGCTTTACAGATAAAGTTGAACTGAATTGAATTAAATTATACAGATACAAACATTTTACCAAAATGCACATGTATTTTTTTTTTTT
>JAVQJG010105171.1:0-21810 GCA_036024015.1 Craterocephalus amniculus | reverse complement strand
TGTCCCTCTGTTCACTGTAGAGAAAAATGCTGCTGAAAGATCTTCAAGCACGTCTTATAACCAGAGAAGTAAAAAAAAAGATGTTTCCCTTTGTTTGATTCTCATGACTGGCCATCATTAAAACAACATATTGATATTACTTGACTAATAACCAACATTTAATCAAATTCTTTCTGATTTATTCTATTTCTTCGCATTATAGGTCTTCATTTGTTTCTAACCTTTGAAAATCTTTTTTGATTACTAGGTGATCTTGTGGGGCAGAACAGAAAAGTGCCTCAAAGAGACATCTGAGGAAATCTCCCTCTCTGGAACAGAGTGCCATTACTTTGTGTGTGATGTGGCCAATCGGGAAGAAGTGTACAAACAAGCCAAGGTGGTGAGAGAAAAGGTACATCCTCTGGATTTTCATAAAGAATGCAATATGTTCCCAATGCTACAATATGTTCCCAATGCCTCTCTGCCTCATCTATATTTATTTTCTAATATACTCTCTTTTTCTTTTGGCACTTTATCTGAAATATGAAGTCATAAGCAGAGAAAATATCTGACAATTCTTTCTTTGACTGGGTTCTTTTTTCTCTTTGTTGCACTTTTTAATATCAGGTGGGAGATATTACGATACTAGTGAACAACGCTGCAGTAGTTCATGGAAAAAGTCTGATGGACAGCGATGACGACGCCCTTCTGAAAACACAACATATCAACACCTTGGGACAGTTCTGGGTATGCCTTGCATCAATTAAAACAGTCAGAACCTGCAGAAACATGAACATTCCTCAGAACAGATTCTTCTTATCAGTTTCATATTTTGATTATAACATGGCAGTAAATGCAGTAGGCACCACATAACTTGTCAGTCATGACTGCTTTATGGCAGATTAAGTGGGGAATTTCCAAATTGCCTCTCAGCTCCTGAAACATCAGAGGGTTTTTGAAACTCTTGCCTTTTTTCATTTTGAAAGGAGATCAAAAGACATTGTCATATGCAGACAGAAAAGCAATTATCAGCTAAATGGAAATGGAAATATAATCTATGGTGACACCATTGGCTTGTTTCTCTTGTCTGTTCTTCCTTGTATTTTGCATTACTATGCTTATTATTACATTTCTTCCTTTTTATATTTCCTTGCCTTAGACAACAAAAGCCTTCCTGCCTCGAATGCTGGAGCTGCAGCATGGACATGTAGTATGCATTAACTCCATCCTGTCCCAGTCGCCAATTCCGGGGGCTATAGACTACTGCACCTCCAAGGCCTCATCACTGGCCTTCATGGAAAGCCTGACACTAGGCCTGCTGGACTGTCCCGGCGTCAGCTGCACCACTGTGCTTCCTTTCCACACCAACACAGAGATGTTCCAGGGCATGAGAGTAAGGTGAGAAGTCGTTGAGAGGTGTAAATGAGTAACGTATTATGTAGACTACACCACTGCTACCTAAAAGTCACGATTTCTCCCTTCACATTTTCTTGACTTATTTTTCTGTTACTTCGTTTGTTGCTTCTTAAAAGTTTTTGTATTTGTCCTTTGGTTGTTCAATATGTGTCCAAACTGAAACATCTCAACGACTACTGGATGAGTTGCCAGATTTTCCCTTGTTGATTCCAGATTTTTCCCCTGGCACTGTTGGGAGAGTGATATTTGTGGTACAGATAGTGGAAATACTATGAAACGTGATATAAATTTTCAAAGACTAAAGAGAAAGAAGGTTGAATAACTCTGGTTGATTGTCCGATGTTTCATTATGTCCTGCCAACAGATTGAAGGTTTTACTGAAACAGTTCAATAATAGATATATGTACTAAATGGATTGGCTCGGTTCTTTCATGTGGGTGCCAGGAAAATGTCCTATGGTTTGACATCCCCTGACCTGTGCTCTATATAAGCTACTCTAAAGAGATTACAATAAAATGATCTATCAAAGGATAGCATGTACTAAAACAAGTGCTAACAGGTTTGACCACGCTAAAATCGGCCACAGCTGATCTATCAAAGCCGCTAACAGAGGATTGCACCTGTTATCCTGGCTAAACTGAACCGCTCTCCACTTTGCATTTCTGCTGCTGATGAATATGCAATCTGCCAGAAAGTGCATATTGTTGGGAAGAGACTATGCAAATAGTTTAGGTTTGCGCAGCAGTGTGATCTATGAAGCCCACAGTGAGTTTGCGATGATTATTTTTGCTCTGTGTCTGAAAAGCAGGTGCAAACTGGCCAGACAGTATACACACAATGGCTGCAGTAACAATTTTAAGGAGGAGGCACAGACACCATGAAAGGCGACTGAGAGAATGCATTTTTTCTATTCTATTAATACAGTATATTTGGAATGCCAGAGCAGAGGATTGTGGAGCCAATTGTGGGTTTGTGGGTCGATTACGTGCGTATTTGGTGCATTTTCAGGCTCCCTGCACATCCGTCATTCGACGCAGAAGACAGAGTAATATCACCAGAAACTGCAGTTGCAGTGCTGAGCATAGTTGAGGAGAATCAAACCAGTGAAGAAGGAGAAGAGCAATGGGAAGAGAAAAACCGCAGAAGAAGAATGAAGACAAGACCGAAAACATTAGAAGTTGCACAAGCTTTTGAACTAGGGCTTTGTAAGTGTTCAGGGCGTGTTGGTGGTTAGAAACAACTTTATAGCCGCGGATAAGTGCCACCAACCAGTGTCTGAAACTAATGTTGTATCGCAGAGTTAACAATGAATTTAGTACTGCACCGTAGCGGAGGTTAGCAGTAGCAAAATAAACAACGCATGGAAGTATGAAGACACAACGCATGAAGACGTTTGAAAAGGATTTCAACATTTACGTCTGTCAGTGAGCATAATTGGGCCTTAAGTGTACACAGAACGCAATCTTAGACTGAAAGAATGTTGCAATCCCCTATAAGGCTGAGTCCTAAATTGTACCCTGATTAGTAAGGAGTGAATACGATTTTTAAATCACTTAGAATTGAAGCTCCTCAGCTCATAAGAATGATCCCTTTATGTAATAGTCACTGTCTCTTCCTCTGTAGGTTTCCTCAACTTTTTCCTCCACTAAAACCTGAAGTAGTTGCCCAGAAGACAGTCGATGCAGTCAGAACTGACAAGGCCTTCCTGTACTTGCCCTGGACGATGCATGCCCTTGTCATTCTTAAAAGGTACAAAAAGGTTTTCTTTTCCCTTTTTCATTGGTTTTATCATCATCATCATAGCTTTAATTTATGCTTTGTGCTGCACATCTAATCATTTCTCTCGGTGCTCTCTCTAGCTTCATGCCGCAAGTTGCACTTGAAGAGATCCACAAGTTTTCTGGGAGCTACACCTGCATGAACACATTCAAAGGCAGGACATGAGCCCACAGTTCACACAATGTGTGAGAGAACTCAACAGCTCTGGGTTGCAATGAAGGGAATACAGACTTTTACGCATTTAATTGTGGAGGTATCCCCATGATATTGTGAAGACAAACACTTTGGGGACATGCAAGTAGTGATTCTGCAGCTAAAAAGCTGCATCACACACCCTGACCCTCTGTACAGGTGCAAGTGCGAGTATGTGTATAGCATAGATAACTAAATGCAATTGTGACTTTGAACTGAAGCCATGCATAGATCTGTACCAGTAGTTATTCTGGGAGGTTTTTATGGCACTCGTTTGTTTTTTTTTTCCATTTTTTAAATTCTCCTTTAAATGTCTCTTAATAAAAAGAGTAATAAAATGGGAGTTTTAGAATGGCTTTGTCTGTGTGTGTGTTTAATAAAAATTTAAATGAACAACTTGGTAGGTTGACATTGCTATGTGTCTGGGTTTTGACTGGCAGCAGCTTTAAAAGACCTTTTGATTTATTCCAAGCATGAGACTGTGTTAAATATGTTAAAATATAAAATACATTCTTGGGAGGCATGTAGGGCATACTTTTGTTTGTTCTCAGTTTTCAGAAAATAAGGCAGGTTTTGTAGGTGATGTAATTCACAATGAGCATAAATTCAGATCAGAACCCACCCTCCCACCCAAAATTGTGCAACTTTTTTCTTTACCACGTTTAAGTAATGCTGACTGGCAAAGATGCCGCTGTATTTGTTGCCTCCAGCCGTCATCACATTGCTTTCATTTTTCAAGTACACAGTTTTCCCCCTTTTTTTGTTTGTTAGCAATATGTGAAATTTGATTTTGCCAACTTTTGCTCTGGTTCAGACAATCTCAAGATGTCTGCAAATGCAGCATTTTTGTGTAAGTAGATCAAGAAGGAACCCAGAGCTATATATTAATGGGAAAAAAATAACATGAAGCTTTTTGCGCTTTTAAATCTGAGCATGTAATGATTTACTGTGGGAAAGAGTAGCAGACCATTATTGTACAACGGATACAAATTTTTTTAAAAGACCTAGAATCAACATACTCGAATAATTGCAGAACTGAAGTTAACAAAGGTCTGTATTAATTGTATAAAGACCTTTGAATAAAGCCCTGCACTAGCTGATAAACACATTCAACCAAAATGAGGGAAATGGTTTAATATTTCTTCCCCCATTAGGTGAATAAAAAGTCTGTTGATTGTAATTGTTGCATAGTTGATGAGTACTTTGACATTTTAAGGTCCATTTATGCTCGACGCAGATGACGGATACGCACACGCACGGAAAGTTTCGTCCGTCTTCTGCGTCAATTTCCTGCGTTTTTGGTGCGTTTTCAGGCTCCTTGTGCATCCGTCTCTCGACGCAGAAGACGGAGTAATACCATCGGAAACCGCAGTGGCAGTGTTGAGCATAGTGGAGCAGAAACAAACCAGGGAAGAAGAAGAATATAGACGCGAAAAAAACATTAGAAGTTGCACAAGCTTTTGAAATAAAGTTCTGCAAGTGTTCACGGTGTGTTGGTGGTTAGAAACAACTTAATAGCAGCGCGTTTGTGCCGCCAATCGATGTTTGAATCCAACGATGTATCGCGGAGTTTATAATAAACTCGGCACTGCCGCTTAGTGGAGGTTAGCCGTAGCAACAGAAACGACGCATGGAAGCATGAAGGCAGCGACGCATGGCGACGCTTGGAACGGACGCCCCAAATTACGTCCGTCAGTGAGCATAAATGGGCCTTAATGCTTACAACCACATGGCAGTGCATATGGGTTTGAGCTGAGGCTTAGGTTCAGCTTGCCTCTATGGAAGCTGTGTCTCCCTGCTCCTAAAATCCCTTTTTTCTTTAATCTCATTAGTTAGAGATTCTCCATGTATCCCCCTCTTCCAGGCATTATCTTTTTATTAATTTTTTTTGGTGCTAGCTTTCGACACTTTTTGCAGATGCATTAGAATTTGTTCACCGTGAAGCTTTTCTCTCCTCACTGCTTGTTTTTGGGCAGCACCGTGCTTTGAAGTTGCCGTATTAAGCAACAACCGAGACACCTCCATCTTTTTTAGTTTTGCACTAAGATGCTCCTTCCTTATTTTTCCAGTCTAATCACATTTCAAGGGAGTTTACAATGCTATTAAGACATCTGACAGATCAACTGATCTATGCTCAGCTATTGGAATGACACTTTTTTTTTTCTCTCTCTCTTTGTTTTTTAAGTGACTTACCTTGGGGCCTTAACAGCTTGTATTACTTGCACCATTAAATCCATTTGCTCGGTTGTGTTAAGGTTTAAATGTGTGACTGTTTTTTCGCTTAACGTGCGGCTGTGTTTGGTATTCTGATCAGGCAAACATTGGAAAGGTCGGAGCAATTCATACAGTTTGTCGCAAGGCTATTATGTATTATGGCCAGAGAAAAGATTTAAATAGTTTGTCTCCAGCTCAGCTTTGAAAGTCATCTCTGGACTGCATGTGATTATACAAGACAGAATAAACTCTGCCCTGTGAGAGCAACGCTCATCAATATAGCAGAGTTTCAAATATTTAGTTGTCAGCTGCTTCCACAACCGTTTCATCACAGAACAGACTATTTACTGAAAATCTGACTCGTCTGATTCGAGTCTTTTGGCTTGTGCTGCTACCTAAGGATTAGTGTGTCTTGGACACTCGCCTCTGTTAGTGTATATCATTTGGAATTTAAGTGAAGGGCAGGTTAACACTAAAGAGCTCTGACAAAGCCTGTTCTGGATGTTTCTGTACCATTCCCTTTTTGTGTGTGTGTGTTCCAACAATTATAAAGTAATTAAGAGGGGAGAAACTATGCATAATTGAGTTGGCACAAAATCCCACCTTTTTTACATTAATCATTATTAATAACCTGCTGGAGGCCTACAGTACTGTGCAGCCATAATGGAGCCAAGAAGAAAAGGCTTTTACTTGACGGCACTTTCTTTATTACTTTTGTTATGTTTATCGCCCAATCACTTTCGTATTACTACCATGGAAACAGTATCAAGTTCTGCGAAGACAATTCAAGGTAATTTTATTCAAGTCACACACAAGTTATCATTTTTAGCTCTGTGGCAGCACACAGGATCAAGCCAAAGGTCCCTGCAGTCCTGTTTTCACATGATTTATCTGTGCTTCGCCGACATTTTCTTTTAATTGCTTTACCTTTTGTAACCTCATATTAGTCTGTTGGTGTCTTTTCACCAGGCTCCGCCTAAGTTATGGCATTTATTGACCAGCTGAACTTAGGCTTGCCGCTGTGCTGTAATCTTCTACCAGTCTGTACAGAGCACAAGCCTGCGACCCAAGGAGTTGGGCACACAAACGGGCTCTTTGTTTTCTAGCCATGCAGCTTGTCACGGTGCAGACGCTCGTTATTTTTATTCTCTGGAATTAATGTATTGCGAGTTTGTCAAACGGAAAGCCTTCTTCTCTATCTACCCACAAGCAAAGTTTACTGTAGGTCATTGACTGCGAGTAACCTCCCAGTGCATAGCTTCTGGCAGTGTTATTTGACTAGCTTACAAACCACATTGTTGAGAGTCCAACCAGTGAGGCCTGAAACTCTGCTGCTGATTGGCTGGTTATGGCGCAGTCTCTAGGCAGCGGTGTTGGGTTTCAGTTTGTGTGGCCTTTTTGTTCTTCAGTGTTGTGATCCAAGGAACATTTTTTCCTTGATTATACTCTTTTTAGAGCAGAAAATGGTAAAAATGAAACAAGGCTTTTATAGATTTGGGTTTGGGGGGGCAGAAGAGATTGAGGAGTTTACTTAAAAAGATTAATAGAAAAGTAAATTTTAAAGCTTGAAGTACATTAAACTGTTCTGGGAATGCTTCACTGTCAAACTAAGCATTGCAAGTCATTTGAAAAACTTTATTCCTGTTTTCCTGGGATTGTTTTTTTTATAAATTTCCCCTCCCTTGATATTCCTGATGTTCAGACCTCATTTCCACTGAGTAACTGCACAGGGTGAAAAGATGCAGGTATACTCAGACTTCATTAAGTAATCCTCTTAGAAACTTATGGGTCATCTCTTTAAAGGCTAAGCACTGTAGTGTGAACAATGTAGTACAGTAAAAGTAGGCCAAAACACTTTGGTCTCAACACACACTTCCTGCCATTCAGTCTGAGTGCTGGTGTTTTGGCGCGGTGAGGCTGGAGAACAAGGCAGTGCTCTGAACATGGGCTTTAAGGGTAAAAAACGCTGTAAAAGTGCTGTACAGATTTGTCTGAAGTTGATTTGGACACACTGGTTCAGAAGAACAGAGTCATACAGAGAAGGGTCTAGCTTTTTTTTTTTTTTGTTCTTTTTAGATAAAACAAAAAAAAAAGAAAGCTAGAGTGTGAATTTGATGCTACATGCCAGCCTCATGTCCTGACAAGAGTCCCGTGATTCTACCTTCCAAATCACTCTGACTCAATTTGTCTGATCTACGTGTAAGTTGTGTGAGCAGTGCAGCTGTTTACTTTTACACACTCCTATAAACAGGATGGACAAATTGACTATGTTACTTTTTTAATAATGATTAAAAAAATTGGTCTTTTTTTTTTAACCAAGTTTCTTGAATACCATCAAAATATCAAATTAGCTTTGAACGTGTGGAGGAATGGTGAAATAATGGGTGCTTGTTTATTCCATGTGCAAAGTGAGGATGGACCTTGGCAGGTGCTGAGGCAGCGCTCTGTTTCCAGGCTAATGCAGCATGATCCTGGCACAGCTGTCTTGACGGCCCGTCAGCTTAATGTGGAGGTCAAGCTATAGATGGAAGCATGTGAATTTTATGTGGGAGAAAGATTAGAGACTTCACACAAAGTGTCCTTCACGTTACAATAATGTTGTGAAGGAGTCAACTGCTCGTGGTACGTCTGCCGTCATCCTGATGCAGTCGGGCAGGAACAGTAACTGGTCACCTGTAGTTATGGTTGTTGCCGGGCCTGTGAGCCTCCCAGATGACTCATGAAGGGTGTTTTTTCTTTTCAGAGGCAGAGCAAATAATTTGGGCCAAGCTCAGCAAAGCCTGTAAACCCGCTTACAGAAATGTGGCTGCCCACAAGACTGTTCTTTTGTAGGAGTCCTTGTCCCAAGAGTTGGACCCAATGTCTCCAGAAGTTTGCAAATGTGGACCTACAACATGGAGACTCAGCAAGTTATTTTCACAGTAGCAGTCCAGCAAGCTGAGACTTGCTGAAGAGGAATCTGAATGAATAATAGAGCTGTAAAGCGGCCGATATCAACGTATCGCCGCCCTCCGCGTGAACTACAATAACCTCTGCCGCTTGCTCTATAGTAACCTTTTGCGACTAACCTGTAGTAAACTCCCAGCTAAGTCAGCCCCATTGTTTGCGTCAGGTAGGTAGCAAACGAGCCGTGCTTCATCACATGACGCCTGCTGGGCCTGACACAATAGAGCAGTGTTTGTGTGTGTTGGAGGGAATGGGATGTTTAACGCCGTATCAAAGCGCTGTTTGTTATGCCTGAGGCTGGTCGGCTGTGGGGCTTCGTTGTTGCGGTCTGGCTCTAACAGGGGAGGTGTAAAGCAGCTTTGTTTGTGTGCCTCACCGCTGCTGTTGATATTTCTTGAAAGTCTTGGTTGAGGTGTGTCTGTTGTTTTCTGAAGCAGATGAATTACACGTTGCCTGCGTATTGTCACGAGTTGTGAGCTCGTTGGTCCCATAAGACGGCGGAGGAAATGGCAAACCCAGCTCGCTCCTATGAGGCTACTAAACAAGCTGGATTTTCTGCTTCCAGTCTGTTGCGTACTGTTTGCACTTGGTGAGAAAGGCAAGGAAGGCTCTGTGCTCCCTGTCTACCTCGTATATCCTCAAGTCACTCTTTTACCTGATTCAAAGCAAGCAGCAGCCCAAGGCAGTGTTCTCTTTTAGCCGAAAAAACATGCAGTTAAAAGCACTTTTTTTTTTTTTTGTTTGTCTACCACATGAGAACATGGTAGATACATGGTGGAAGATGTATGTTAAGCTGTTTTAATGTCCCGGGCTACGTGTGAAACTGTTTGCTGATCCAGGACCAGGTGACTGGTTTATAATCTTCTTGAGGTTACTGTGCCATAGGTCAGCTGAAGGATCTGTTTGGCTATCTGAGTCTAGTGTTTTTATGATGCAAGGATCTAGGCCGTCTTGGTTTTGTGTGGATTGACACACTGTCTCCTGCTGCTGGAAGAAAAGAATTCCTCACATCTCCTGGTTAAAGCAACCAAACAGCCACAGCTTATTTTATTCCAGATTCAGCTGTTTTTCTTTGTCAGCCAAGATTACTATTCCCAGTGGGTTTTTTTTTTGTGTGTGTTTTTGTTGTCTAAGACAAAATATTTCTAACTCTACATGTGGCATCATTTTGAGATGAATAACTTGCTGCTGCTGCCGTGGCACCCCATCAGTCTGTAGGCCGGTGCTTTTGTAGCTCCAAACCAATTCTGGAACTGCTACAGAAAAACTTATCACTTTCCCTAGATTTGTGTTGTATTCTTAGGAAAAGTAAAAGTGACTACGTTTCCTGCTTCTCCCACCACAACTTCCACATTTTCCAGCGGTTTTACTCTTGAAGGAAGTTCAAATGGGGCACTTAGAGGAGGTTTTGAGAACTTCAAAAGGAATCATTGAGAAAGTGACATTTGTAGTGGCCGTCTATTTCTTCATACAACATAAACACACTCATAAACCTGCTGTCCTTGTCGAGCTCAGGACACGTTTTGCACATTGTACGCATTCAATATTTTTGTTTGAGAAATTTGACTAAAATTCAGATTCTCTTCATCCAAATGTTTGTATAAATTGTTCTAATGTCATTTTCCCCTTTTTTTGTCTCCTAGACATCTATTCTTCATGCACGTGAAGGAGGACCTCCACAACGGTCACCTGCACATGGCCTCGGAGCAGGCGGAGGAGCTGAGTTCCCTCCTCGCTCAAGCAGAGTTTGGCGACTACAACCAGAACACAGCCCAGTACTGGTATGCAGAGCTGTGTGGAGAAGAGCCCAGCAACGCCACTCTAAACAGGTACACCACACACACCAGGCGCTCGGAAATTTGGTAATCTTTAAAAAATGCAAGCTAGTCCGAACATTGGAACTTGCTGACCTTCTCTGTGTCAGCCCTCCTGAAGCTCTGTCCCCTGCTGTTTCCAAGTACGCTCCAAAAGGTCAAAATGAAAAGTCAGTGGCAGCAGTTTACCCAGGATTGCTGCTAGTAAATAAATGTAACCGTTTTAACGGAAGGCATGGAGGGGGTCTTATTTGTTGTTTTTAAATAGTTGCGCTTTTGTTTTTGGATTTGGTCAACTTTTGAGTAAATCATCTGGTAACAGTGTCAGTAGCTGGATGAGGTCACTGCAAAAACACACATGAGCCAACAAAGCAGCTGACTGGAAAGCAGTTTGTTTGCAGATTTCCACTGGCAGAACTTCCTACAAAACAAGGCAAACAATGTTGTACTACAACTTTTTTAAAGGTCTGGGAGACCATTATGCCATTAGCATATCCAGTTGTTTGATCAGCAAATACCAAAACCAATTCATCTTATTGCACACACACTTGCCCCCATGCGTTGCTTTGTGAACTTACATCTGCCTCTGGAATATATTCACACTTGTGTGCCTTGATTTTTGTGTGTAAAGCCTTTCTTCAAACTGCTGCTTTGCACAAACAGTTTACACCTGAGGCTTCACCTGCCAACATTTCTACATTTAGCTCTTCATCCATAAGCTGTACTGCTCCAGCATACGCTGGCTACATCTGCCCTAACTGCTATTTTAAAGTGTTTTTTCATCAATAATTTTGATCTAACTGTGGGTAAAAGTGCCATTTATGCATTTACCACAGCCGGATCCATGAGCTGAAAATCGTTACTCTGTGCTGCCAAAGCATTGATCTATTGGTTACAAAAGGACTGTTGCTTTTTATGGATAAAACCCACATTATTCTTGGCTTGCTTGTGTGATGTAAGAGTTTGTTTCATAGTAGTTTGTTTAATTAAGGCTAACTTTTCCATTCCCGCCCCTTCCTATTTTCTTCCCTCCACAGCATCATTTCCAGACACAAAGCTTTTGAAGGCTTGAGCCAGGCCTCGGTGGAGTATCAGGCCCTGCAGTTGGTCTCCTCTCTGGAGCATTATGGTGTGGAGTGGCACTGGGCTCGCGATGCAAACGGCCAGCGCTTGGCTATTGGAGTTGGCCCTGAGGGGATTACTGTATGCAAGGAGGACTTCAGCTTAGTCAACAGGTATGTTCTGCTGTGGGATGCAGGAGTATAGTATGGGAGTGGGTTTTGTTTTAAATAAACATTTTCTCATTTCTCCAGCAATACTAAGCTACATAACAATTTCTTCCGTCTTTTACCTTCATTGTAGGATAAGCTATCCAATCATCCAGATTGCCACCCAGTCGGGGAAAAGTGTCTACCTAACAGTTACCAAGGACACCAATGACAGTGTGGTGCTTTTGTTCAAGCTGATCAGTAACCGGGCAGCGAGCGGCCTGTACCGGGCCATCACAGAGACGCATGCTTTCTACAGGTGAATGCTCCAAGGCTACAGCATTTAATCCCAGATAAAGGGCTCACATTGCAGCAAACTGTGAGGCTGCACGCTCCAGCAACTGAAGTGGATTCAGGGATTTTAGAAACTTTACATTGTCCTACAAAATTATTCAAAAGGCTAAAGGCTAGCATGGCACTGTGGTGAGCCAAGATAAGACTGTTTATTTAAACACTGCTGTAGAGTAAAGGATTTTTTTTTCTTTTGGGTTGTTTTTATGTTAGCAGTCTTGACTTTTTGCCGTTTACCTATGAAGTTGCTGTGGTGTGTGTTGATGCTAATGGACGATGAGAGGTGGTGGAAACCAGCTCTAAAACGTGTTCTGTAAAAACTTGTTCTGCTCTGTTTAGTATGCAGTCTCACACCTTAGTACACATTAACTCCGTGTTTTTCTCTTCAGAGCTTTTAACCCTTTTTTATGGTATGAAAACATGCAAAGTAGGACACAACCTGTAAATATGTCCATGACCTGAATGAGTATGTGTAAAAATAAAGACATGGGAGATTTTCATCGGTATAAAAGCCATAATTTTCCAAAGTCGATCTGTGTGTTCGCTCCTGAAACCTCTGTGAGCAGCGGCCGTTCAAACGGCTGAGCGATGAAATTGTTCTCAATCACAATAGTGAGAGATACAAAAGAGAGCCAGTATCACATTCACAAATGTTAAAGGATGGCCTCTGCTGTTTTACAGTACAAGAGTAACGCTGCATATAAAGCAGTTCACAGCAGAGCTCATTACTTTATACCAATACTGGACATGTTTTGCGTGTAAATTCCTCTGTTTTACTGAAATTAGTTGTTTTTTTTCATCTGCAGGTGTGACACCGTCACCAATGCCGTGATGATGCAGTACAGCAGAGACTTTAAGGGTCACCTAGCATCACTGTTTCTCAATGAAAACATCAACGTGGGCAAGAAATACGTTTTCGACATCCGACGCACCTCCAAGGAAGTGTACGACCACGCCCGCCGTGCACTCTACAACGCTGGTGTTGTAGACCTGGTGTCTCACTCTGACAACGGGGAGCACTCGTCTCCCTCGCGCTCCCCAGGCAGAGGCAGCGAGCAGGACAAGGGGCTGGACTGCAGCAGCTGCCAGCAGAGCCGGGCTCTGCAGGAGCGACTGCAGAAGCTCAGGGAGGCTCTGCTGTGCATGCTGTGCTGCGAGGAGGAGATAGATGCCGCCTTCTGCCCCTGCGGCCACATGGTCTGCTGCCAGACCTGTGCAAATCAGCTGCAGGTGAGTCTGCTTTGCCGACCCGGACGAAAACTTTGTAAATGTATCTGTGGAAGACTGATGGCCGAGCAGAAAGAAATGATGTGAGACCGCACTTCATATTATAAACGGTGGCGTTGCCGACCATGCTGGAGCTTTACAAGCAAAACATGCTGTCTTATGTTTTTGCTCTGAGTTTGTAGTTTTGCTGCAAGTTCTTAACTAGAACTGCAGTTCCAGCTTCTTATCCTTACGGTCCTTATGCTTGCTCTCTTCTGACCGGGTTGTCCTACACTTAATCAGCGTGTGTGTGTCTCAGAGGAAAGGGGATGCGAGTTAGTCTTCTGTAAGGATTACAGCAGCCAGGCTAATCTCCTGCACATTAACTCAACTGGTAAATCTGGAAAACGTGTGAATGTCTGCAGAAGGGTAATGTTCACGGCATAAGAATGTGGAAACTATTTTCACATAATCTGTTTCTTCTCTGGTTAAGCTTGTGTTGCACTTTTACTGAGAGATTTCTCATTGTGTGCCCATCTTAACACCATCAGCTGACCTGAGTAATAGGTGTGTGTGTGTGTGTGATTGTCTTTTAATATAGTCCCTTTCTCTGAGCTTGCAGCTGCCTTTGCCAGCTTTGATAACTGCACAGTAGTGCCTAAAGCTATTCATTCGGTAGTACATTACAAGCAAACTAGAAATGTGATTCAAGGTGTTTTTGTATTTTTTTTTATTTTTTAGTGCTTTCATGTAGGATAATGAAACCTAATCATTTAGGGTTTGTTTATTGTAAATTTCATTAACAAACTCAGACTCCATGCACAAGCGTGCTTAGTTATTAAAGTAAACTCGTAAAGATTCCTTTGAATTAAAGTTTTCTCTTCACTTTTCTTGTCCCTCAGTTGTGTCCTGTGTGTCGGTCCGACGTGGAGCACGTCCAACACGTCTACCTGCCAACCTGCACCAGCCTCCTGAGCCTGACGCTGACTGACAACCACCAGCACCATAGCAGTATCCCCACCCCCATCCACAGAGACATGGCCTCCTCCCCTCACAACTGCTCCCCCACCGAGTACGAACACAAGCTCTACCACACATAGATCCACCAAACTCCCTCTATGAACACTTGAAAGCTCCACCAGTTGGATTTCAGAGGAGGACATTAGAGACTGTTAGAGACATTTCTCATCCTTGTTTCTTGCCTGGAATTCACAAACATTTATAGAAACTTCTGATCATAACAGGTGATCTGCACAAACTCTCCGTCTCAACTTTTTATTTTTATTTCCCATCAGACAGATTTGCCAGTTTTTTTTATGTCACTGTTTAAAACCTTTTTTTAAACATTATTTCCTACCACAGTATGCTTTTTAAATGAGCCTCTTAAGGTAAATGTTTAAATTATTGCATCAGTTGACCTGATACAGAGTTATTCTTGTTTTCTCCATAGTGTTTTGCTCCATATGAGGCTCCTGGCGCCAGAATCCGACCATATGATCACATGGTTTAGAATCTTTGCCGGACATGAAGTGTTTTTATTGTTTTAAGGTTCCTGGCATTTTAAAACTTCATTTTGAATGTGATAGTGAAGCGGAGTGTACTGCATTTGTTTTCCATGCCAATTAAGAGGGTATTTATAGGCTAAGCAGCACTGCTACTGAGTACAGTACTGTCCTAATGGGATAAGAGACAGTAAGACTGTTGTGGCGTTGATCTTGTAATCGTGGGGTCAAACAGGCCTTTAAGGCTTATTTCTCTTTAGCCCAACACACTCCTTCAACCGTTATAACTCCAGAACAGGTCTGATGATTAATTTAAACTTTGTCAGCCACTAAACCTGTTTTTCATAAACTGCTCCACCTTCACAAGTTTATCTCCATCTCAACAGAAAGATGTGAAGAGCACTGCCATGCGCTCTGTGTAGGCATACAGCTGCTTCCTCTGAAAACCTCAGCTCTTGTTTTTTTAAAGGGTACTAGGAGATCTGTACGTGCAATACTTGCTTGCTTTTCTGCCAAGCTTTTCATTTTCAGTTTTATTTTATTTCAAAGACTATTTAAATGACAAGACATTGCCACTTTACTAAAGAAGTTTTCCTTTTGTCTGTTGGAGAGTTTAGCCTTATGTAGCAGCAACATTTTCCTCAAACTTTTTGGGTTTGTTTATCTGGTTAGAAAAAGGAAAACTTTTGTTTTAATATTGACAGTTGAGCTTAATCACTGCAGGAGAAGGACTGTATTATTTTTCATATTGTACAAGTAGTGATTTGTTTCTGTTTTCTGAAGCAAACACCACTATGCTCTCTAAAGTATCTCTTGAAATGAAAGCCTTTTTTATATGCTCTGCTTTTAACAATAAATATTAATAAAGTTGTTTTAAAGAAAAGTCTCACCCAAACTTGTGGACTTATTTACATTTTTGTCTGAGTACTTCACTACAGAATCATAACTCCACTGAAACTATCTGATTAGTCTGAACTTTGTATGGATGCACACTAACTTTAATTGACTGTAGGTTGGTGCAGAGCAGGAAGTTGTAGTTGTAGTCTTATTGATTAGAATTGATAGGCATTGCTGAACTGTAATTTTGGAGTTAAGTTTAGAAGCTATTGATTTGTCTGACTTGTCACACTGAACCCTTCTCTGTTCATGACCTTTTATAGATGGAAAAACCCTCTCTTCTGTCCCCATTCTTCTCTTATCTTTGTTTTCGCTTTCAGGCATCGCTGCCATTAGGCCCAATCCAAGGGCACAGATGACAGCTGGGAGGGAAAGATGTACTAAAACAGAGCTGTCATTTCTGGTCATTCAGCCATGCAGAACTCCCTGAACTCTAGTATCACTGTATGTTGAGATGTGAACACAATAAGTCCCTCCAGACATGCTGAGAAATAAATTAACACTAATGTAAGACTTGAAGCTTTTCTTTCTAATGAAAAAGCCATGCAACATTCAAAACCGGCAAGCGGAACCAGTTGTGGCCCAAAAACAGTGACATTTCTCTGTTATGACCAATAAACTTTTATTCATTGTGGTCACACCTCCTGTAAAGTTGCCCGTCCCTGACCTGCTCTGTTTACATGGAGTTAATTAACAACAGGTAAGATGGAGCAGAAAAGGCTTAGGCCAAAACATGACACCTCATAAAACTGCAGAGAATCTTTAAAGGGGAGAATTGACCAGTTATGCTAACGGTTGTAGCAGTCTACCATCGCACAGTTTTACTTCCATGTGGAGAAATATCCCACAAAAAGTTTGAAAACTAAAATGCACCAATGTCGTTTATTCCAAACTTTAAGCTAATCCAAAAAGGAAATCATTCACTCCATAAACTGCTGAATGCATTTTCTTTGCTGCCCAGGATTTTATTCCTGTTAACTGACATCCGCATGAGGTATATTTGTATGATTTCTGCCTGGTGGCTCGTTCAGCACTAATCAAAGAATAAGCAGCAATCAATAAGCTGACCAATCAGTTCCTTCCTATGATCCAAAGACATGCATGTTAGGTTATTTGCTAAGTTTATCTGTTTTCTTCTCTGTGATAGACAACAGTTTGTCCCGTGTCACCATAACACACACACACACACATATATATATATATAGAGAGAGAGAGATGTATATATAAAGCTCCAAGCGGGTTTAATATTTGATGTGTGGTTAGATGGACGAGAAAATATCTGTAATGGTTTAACCCTGCTTTGGTTTGTATTTGGTTTTATTTATTTTTTTGTCATTTCTAATGGGATTTATTCGGCATTAATAATGTATGAAATTACTGTTTTTTTTCTGTAAAAACATTGACATTCCTGATCATTCTACACGTATATATGGAAATCCAGTTTTGTTACTCCTGAGACATTCAGGGGATCTCAAAACAGAAACTACTGAGGTTATGACCACGGAACGGACTTACATGGAAACACAGGACTGAAAAAGGAACAAATCACAGAGGGACACCTTTCTATACATTTCCTGCTGTAAATATTTCAGTCCATGTAGCGATAAAACAAATGTCATGACCAGATTATATTTAGCTGTGTTTACTGGTTTTTACTGTACATTTCCTTTGCATTTACCATCAGAGGTGTTTTTCATTGTAGAGCTGCCATCGGTGTTTAATATTTTCACAAGTCCCACCCAAAGAACGTTGTTTCTAATTTCCTCTCTCAGAAACATCTGTGGTAGTAATGACAGATTGTGCCAGTATTTTCCCTACATCTTAACAGACACAAACGATTTGTGATTGTTTTATTTTGGACTGAGATCATGTTCATTGACCAGCTCTGCCTGCATCATGGTTCAGGTAGGAGCTTGTTCATGAAGCACCAAACAAGTAGTGGTTTAGTTGACGAGACAATATAAACATCTGCTAACATCTGAAGATGGCTGAATTACAATGAAGTTCTGAGATTGAGCAGTTTTATTATTTTCAGGTAATGGTTGCACTTTTGTCTACGATGTCTGATCCTAGTTTGAATCTAACTTTGTACATTTTTTGGACATATGTATGGGTCGAGAAAAAGAATGGTATAGTAATAAACACTTTCCTTATAGGCGTAATCCCACAACCGCCAAGCTACAGTACATCAAAGAAGTCAAGATATGGACTGATACAAAAATGTATTCACAAAGGAAATGAATAATTATTACTTGCTGTTGCAGCCTGGACAGGATCATTAAAAGATATGATCATATTTCTGTTTTATATTTCTGTTTTTTCGGGATTCGTGCTCCTGCCTTCCTTGCATTTGGTTTTTTAAGCTTGGTTCTACTCTCCAGTTAACACAAGTCTGCTTTTGATTGTTGTCCTGCACAAATCTTTTACGTCTTGTCTTCAGAAATAAGCCACTGCCTATTTCAATGGTTACTGTTGTGGATTTTGGATTTCTGATTATGATTGTGACTTTGTTCAGATTCACACTTCCTCACGACTAGGCATAATCTCCAGCCATCAGCTTGTTTACCCGTCATTTTCCCACCCAGCACCACCACCACCATCTCCCCATAAAAGACTAAGTTTCACTACCTTCACGAACACTCAATGGTTATTTACTGTATGCTCAGTTCATTCTCTAAGGATCTCTATTAGCAAGCTTGTTTCCCTGTGGACTCAACTGTTGTCATCTCCAACAGTCTTCATAATTTCCATCATCCAGTAGCAAATGTCTTTAACAGCAATCACTTCAACCTTGTAAGTATGTTCTTTACCTCATTCTCATCTGTTTTTTGGGTTTGCCTTCAGAACAAAATCTCAACAATGTCATTATCACAGATCTGAAAAGAACAAAGGCTGATAGCTCCCATGAAAGCACGTGGTGAAAGATACATCTTGCTGATGCGCTGGGACACATCATCAGTGATGTAACCTGAGGTCACTGGGTGTTTCGGGTCTTTCAACATCATACACCCTCGCTCAGGCGACCCGACCGGAGGTGATCAGACTCGGGCCTGTGTCCCAGCAGCTATCGTCCACGGATCAGCCCTCTTGATCCAAAGCCATCTTGTGGCTCTTTCTGCGGCTTCAGTTGCAGAGCTAATGGCCTTCCTCTTTGCCTCACCAGTGAGGCCCAGCATGGTGAGGACTTGATGATGGTGGGCTTCTCACCAGCTCTGTGGAACTTAATGGACTTAGGCTTGCTGTGGCCCTTGATGGTATTTATTGCCTTGGCTATACTCTCAGCCACTGCCTTCAGCACTTGGTCGTGGCGCCAACGATAACGCCCCTCTCCAAGGGCTTTTTGGCAGCTGCTGAGGAGATGTTCCAGATATCCCCGTCCTGGGCACTGGGGGCACGATGGTGTCTCTGCTTTACCCCAGACATGGAGGTTGGATGGACTTGGTGGGACATCATAAACAGCTTCGACTAGGAACCTGATGTTAAACGAGTCTGCTCTCCAGATGTTGGACCAGGACCATTTAGTCCGTGCTCCTTGTTGTCCCATTCCCACCATCCTGCTGGCACGTTCTTCCTCCACCCCTGCCCGCACTTCCTCTTGAATGAGGTGCTGTTGCTCTTTTCCCTGGGCCTTGTCCACTCTGGCTGTTGGGAAAAAGCCAATACCTGCGCGCCCTGAGGCTATAGACCCCACCAAGGCCTTCTGCCTCAGTCGCGACTCTGCCACTTCAAGAGCTTCATCAGCCCTCCACTTCCGGCCTGTTCGTACCTGGATACCAGCCAATGCCACCTTCTTATCCCTAGATTCCCTGTACTGCAGGGCTTCTCGCGTTCTGGTCACCATGAACTCTTTTGTGAGCCCACTGAATGGAAGCAGCAAGATGTTACTCCTGCCATACAGGGCAGTACTGCTCAGGCTTCGGTGTAGACCGAAGGGGTAGCTTGCCATGACCAGGTAGGTTGAATGAATGAAGAATGAAGGTAGTTTGAATGAGTGAAAGTATAATAAATCCAGTCTTAAATGTTTTGGGTACCTTAAAAAGTGCTATGTCAATCGAATCCATAATTATTATTATTATTATTATTATTATTATTATTATTATTATTATTATTGTCATGAAGCAATCAAAAACAGAGTAGTACTTATTAACACGTTCCCCAAACAATTTCCTGTTTATCTGGCAAGAATGCAGGCTCAGTGAAATCTCTTGAGGAGTTCATGAATTTGCTCTACACATTCAATAATAACACTTGACAAATAATTATTTTTTCTATTTTTGATTTTTTAAAATTGAAAATAATAATACAAAATAGCTTGAAGGAGATGAGTGAAGAAGATTAGTAGAGCATATCAGAGTTATTTTGTCCTTTCTGTATTTTTATCAGTTAGGATTTATCTTCTCCCTGAGATTTTCATGTTGCAATTGCAGAGACCCTCTAAACCCTCTAAAAAATGACTGATCAGAATCACAGCTAAAGCAAAAGAAATCTCAGAGGAAATACCAAGTTAGAAACAGAGACCAATAGAGATATGGTTTGGAACAGAATGGGGACGAGGGTAGTACAGCAAAAACATTAGACTGGAGGGTGGGGTAGCTGGTGTAGGAAAAACTTGTCAGAAGATATTTATGTACTTCAGAGTGCCCCATGAATCAGGGTAGTTGAATTTCCATTGATTAAAGAAGAGGGAAACATTTTTACAATCAAGGCAGATGCTGAGAACGAGGGCTTTGGAGAGGCCGGAGCTTGCTGCGGTATGCTGCTCTCTGCATCACCATCTCTCTCTGATGAAACTATCCAGAAGGAGAGGCAGCCCTTGAATCAAAATGCATATTTTTTGTTAATACCTTTATTTATATTAGATAAAGGGAATAGATAAAGACTAAATCAGCACAACTATAATCTATATATATTGTGATGCCTATATTCTCACTGAAGAGCATGCCACCTGGTGGTCCAGGAGAACCAGTTTTATGACTGTGTTGCTGAACAACCTTAAAAAGCTCTGTCTTTTGGGCTTTCAAGAGGATCCACTTGTCTGAGTGAAAGGGAACAGTCCTGACATGTAATGTATTGAGAGGCCCTCCCAATCTCTCTGTCTGTCTTACATGTCCTTGGCAGCACAGAAGTTTCACTGTTCAAATCACTAAATGGCCTCTCCAGTTTTCCCTTTAAGCATTTTTCTCTCCTCTATCTCTCAAGTCAGGATCAGAGTATGGAGATAAATATGAGCTGTCTTAGGACTCTTGGCAAGGCCATTGCTTCTGATCTATGCTATTTATTGGCAATTTCTACCCATAAGAGATTACACTTTATTGTTATTATTGTGATCTTATATTATCTTTTTCTCCTTACTTTGACTTTTTCCAGGCATATATTGTCAGTTTTATTTCTCTTTTCATGTCATTTCATTTGATGGGAATTGGTGATGTCTTACATTGCCAAGCCCCTAAGGGTAAGCTTCTATCTAGGTTGCTGCCAGGCTTAAAACTAGCAAGAAATGTCTTAAAAGCATCTATAATGCTTTATGATATGATAGCTCTACATTAACAAAAGATACTGACACTGTGAACTGTCTTGAGTTTGAATATGGTCTGCTTTTCAGAGGGATCATACAGATCGTGTCATGAAGAAAATGGCATTTAAAACTTTCCCTCTTAACATGAACTAAGCAAAAGCATGATTGATTGTGACACAACTGGGACAATGCTCACTTGATGCACTGAAAAAGTAGGTGTAATTTATTACATAGACTCCTGGCAGATGAAGAATAGAAGTGGGTGGATCAGCATCATAAGAAACAGGTGGCGGTGACACAATTCATGACTTTTGGTCAAAAAATTCCAAAGAAAATCAGGGAATACAGGAGGCAGAGATGTGTGTTTTCAGAGATTTGAGCCTTGAATTGAGATGAATAGCTTTGTATCCATATGTACAACTTCACTTTGTTTCTTTTCATGAGGACAAAGATGTGTGGAGCATAGGCGAGACAGACCAGACATCTTTTCCCAGGGCATGTGTCAGTGTATAGCGCGACGTCACACAGCGCCTCTGTGTGTTGATCTCCAACTCTGTATTTACTAGCCGGCCCAGCCATGCGTGCATGTACGTCCATGTACGAACACGCGCCCCCGTCCTTATAAACAGCCGCCACAGCGGGGAGTTACGGCGCAGCGCGCGCACTCAAGATGGCAGAGACTCACACCGGTAGAAGTGGGAAGCGTCCAACTGAAGACGACAAGGAGCCAATATTACCTCCAAGAAACAACGTTATTTTTCAAGGAAAGGGACAAAACGCGGATTAAGATT